>JAWPHD010014894.1:0-58452 GCA_037043455.1 Cyrtodaria siliqua
GTCTTAGTGCATACAGTTTGTGGAAAAAGTGACCTTAACGCCAAATTTGAAGGTAAACATTATAAGGTTATATGCCGTTGCTTAGAGGGTCAAGGTCACTTCCACATTTGCTTTGTCACGTTGCGATGTACCACTCAAGATACAACTATAAGCAAATATTTAAAGGTCTAGTGCATACAGTTTGTGAAAAAGTGACCTAAACGCAAAAGTTGAAACTAAAAATTAGTAAGTTATCTGCCCTTTGCTTAGAGGGTCAATGCCACTTCCACATTTGCTATGTCACGTTGCCATGTACCACCCATGATACAACTATAAGCAAAGTTTGAAAGGTCTAGTGCATACAGTTTGTGAAAAAGTGACCTAAACGCAAAAGTTGAACCTAAAAATTAGTAAGTTATCTGCCCTTTGCTTGGAGGGTCAATGTCACTTCCACATTTGCTATGTCACGTTGCCATGTACCACCCATGATACAACTATAAGCAAAGTTTGAAAGGTCTAGTGCATACAGCTTGTGAGAAAATGACCTAAACGCAAAACTTGAACCTAAAAATTAGTAAGTTATCTGCCCTTTGCTTGGAGGGTCAAGGTCACTTCCATATTACTTTGTCACGTTCGATGTACCACCCATGATACAACTATAAGCAAAGTTTGAAAGGTCTAGTGCATACAGTTTGTGAGAAAATGACCTAAACGCAAAACTTGAATGTTGACGCCGCCGCCGCCGCCGGAAAAGCAGCACCTATCTCTCTTTTTTTCTTCGAAAAGGCGAGACAAAAATAGAAGAAGCTGCACAGCAGCCGATTTATAAGTTAATATAGGAAGGCCAAACAAAAAAATAGGTGTGTTTCCTATTGCATGCTCTAAAAAAATAGGGTCGGTAGGTAGGCATTTTTTTTTGTTGGAGCAAGATACTGTGAGATTCTACATGTATTTATATCATAAACCCCATTCAAGTTGATGATACAGCTGAAAGTTTCCCTGTGATGTCAGTTTACCTCGATATATTGTGATAAATCATTGTTCGGAACAATATTCTTTTATTTTTTTCATAAAAAGATTTAGTGTCGGCCCCTTAAAAATAGGGTCGGTCGGGCCAGCGGAAATACAGGTATTTTTTTTTTGCCTAATATATATAAGTAAATATATAATGTTAATAGCTCTTATCTATCCAAAGTTGAGACGACACACAAGCTAGACCACGAGATAATATACGTTTTAATTGAATTGAATGTTGTTTAACGGCTCATCAACACAGTATAGGTTATTTAGAGCCGCCCCAGAAAGAGGGGAAGGAATACATAGAAATCTGGGAACCTGCCCTACTCATGTTATCGAATAAATTCCTATGGTTCTTTAACGTGCTCGGAGGATAAACCGATACACGGGACCGCCCGGTTTACGTCCCCATCCGACGGACGAGAGTGTCTTGGTCATCGCTAACCCGGCCGAACCCGAATTTTATTGAAAAAAAAAAAATTCTACAAAAGGATACTAAGTTTAGGGTTATTACCCTCGCGAGCCTATCTACCCTATAGACTGCAGGGTTCCCCCCATCCCTTACTGATTGATACTAATATAGTTTCATAAGATATGGTAGGTGTCATTGGCGTAGCTCCGCGTAAGCACGGTACGCCCGACCCTACGCCTAACTCGGAAATCGAAAACGTAAAAAGTTCAAAAATATTTTCAGGTACTTGTGTGTATTTACCTTTATCTACCGTTTAATAACGCTGATATATACGTCAGAACGCGCATTGTAACATCAAAAAAACATAACACGGGTAGCATGACCCCGAACCCCACTAGGATAAGTTAAACGGAGTGAGGGCGGGAGGGACCCCGAACCCCACTAAGATGAGTTAAACTGTGTGTGGTGGCGGTGGGGGCGGAGGCAGGGGAGTGGGTGCAGCAGGGTACACATACATGTAAGTGGTCGATTGCCAATCATGTGTTCTTGGTATCTCAGATGTAAAGGCGCTGGCACGGTTTAACACACAGATTGTTTCAAAGATGCTATTTCACATACTTTCCATAAAGAGGCATCGGTTACACAGTGGAAAAGGCGTTGAAACTAAGGAGCTAGAGCCCTGGTGATGGCATGTCTAATGGGACTATTCACCCATCTTACTTCCTTCTGCGGTCGCTGTTCAAATCAATAAAGCCCTAGTTCATATAGCATTTGCGTCGACAATCCAAATGGCCTTTAAAATACATTCAAAATCATAGTTCACATTCTAGATTAACTTTGTCCATTTAAAAAAAATGTGCTGGGTGGGTGTCGGGGGCGGGGGTGGATGGGTCGAAAGAATAATAGCCAATGATACTTTTTTTAAAGGGCTCTTCGACCAAAATAAATCAATAAAAACACACGTCCTTTCGAAGATTTAAAAAATTGTCCGCGTAAACCTTTTCACCCTTTTGATTATAATAAGTACAAGCATTGTGACGTCACAATTCTGTGTTGGAATGTGGTCTTCGGGGAAACACGGTATTGATTTTTTGCAATATTGTCAATAACGAATTTAAATTATATCATGTTAGCATAAATATTTTGTCTCTTATTGACTGTCTGTTCACTACAATATATCAGGTAATTTCAGAATGTATCACACAGAGCTGACCGATGTATTGCATGCCGTATTCCATGCCGTGTAACAAAACTACACAAAAACAACGTTCGAAACGCTTACGTAAAACAGTCACCAAACGTTTTTTTGGGTAGAAAAAAGTACTGTTTTCAAATTCGCTTGAAAATTCACATACTGCCAGAGGAAGGATTGAACTCATCGTTCATGTTCTTGTCTTTTTTCTCGCTGTTAAAATCTTCATACAAATCGAGATACAAAATAAAAAAATTGAAGTCGATCGATAAACAGCTGACATTTTGCTCTTTCGCATGTTTGTTGACTGAAATCATTTTCATAATAACACAACATAGACCTAAATTTATTTTTAAAAGTAGGCCATGAAAAGGATGGTTATTTTATAAGGAAATGGCTTGTATAAATTATGTTTTAATTGTAGTGATAAAAATATGATTCTGAAAGTTTTTTGTATGAAGCACACGGTTGAAGAGAGTCTCACTTTTCTGTGTGTAATTTTATGAACGTTCATGAAACGTTTTTTTGGGTAGAAAAAAGCACTTTTTCCAAATTTTGATGAAATTTTACAGGCCTGTAGAAGAAGACTTTTTCTTGACTTTAATGCTTTCGTCTTTTTTCTCGCTATAAGAACAAACTGTAATTATCAATTTGATTAAAAGCCAAAATTTCACATAAATTTTTGAAACAATCGGTAATTTGTAAAAGCCTAGAAATCATATTTTTAATAAAAAAGAATCGACAAAACACGTAAAAACTTAAAACTCATTCTGTAACAAACGAATTGATGCGTTTGTTTATGTGTGTCATCATTGTACATTGTCAGTTGAATACAGTTTACATCACTTGTGTCATTTTGACCGCCACCCTGAAATCTGTTCAAAACGCAGTTTGTTTACGTTTTTTGCGCGTGACGTTTTTAAGTAAATATCCCTCCGCGGCGGCTTGGCGCTTCCACTGATTATACTACTAATTTTATTTCATCCAAAAAAATATGTAGTTGTCTTTTTACTGAATAAATATATTAATTGGAGGATAAATTGACGATAGGCACTCACTCAGTCTATAGAACCTGTAGATAGAAGAAAAAGCAAGGCAAATGTTATTAAAGCTATTGTCTTTTTAAGATTGTGTAAATAGTTATATTGTTAAAGGGACACACAGCAATCTTGATATATTTCCACTCATAATTTGAAAACAAGCATTTTCTATGAATCGTTGATTAAAAGAAATCGTTGAGATCATTTAATTTAAACATTAGTTATAGAAAAGGTTAAAAACAGTTATAAATAAAAAGAGTTTCAGGTTATAGAATACCCCATTAAGACCTAAATTAAAAAATTGTTTGCTTGCCCTTTATCTAACCAGAAAAAAATCACAGGCTAGTTAAATTATTGATTTTATTTGATAAAACTTTTATTTGATATAACTATATTTTCTTGCATGTTTTTCATATAGAGATTATTTAACAGCTGGGATCGCTTATAGGAAAATCCTTCACAAGATTGTAGACATGTGTTTCTTTTCACGAACGAGTGTATGTGAGAGAGAAAACAACACGCCTACCATTAAGTGAAAGATTTCCCTATAAACCTCCAGGTTGATGTGTGTCCAGCTTTATAGTGCTATATTATTATGTTTTAACTTCCTACCCACTGCAATAGGTATGGTTACAGGCTTGCGTTACAGTACGATCCAATGTGTTCTTGTTAAAACTGTTATGTTGACCATGGTAGTAATTTATTATGCAAAGTAGATATGTTATAATGTTTGTTGCTGTCCGTGTTAATATTGGTACTTATATTGAAGATTAAAGGGACTGAAGGTACTCGAAGCATTATGGGTGTCCACACTACTGATCTGGGAAGGGTACTATTGCACGAGGCGGTACCATCATCATGTGTTAGTTTCATATTTAGTGTGCATATGCACTAAACTAGCCCCCAAACTAGGACCCTGGCATGAACTATATGTTATTGATTTAATTATTGTTAATAAAATATTTTGGTCTGTAAACATGGTAAAGCTAGACGACTCGATCAGTTTTATATAAACAAATTATTGAATGTAATTCATATAATGCGTTACAGCTTATACATTCTTGTTTTGTACTAGAAGTACACATTATTTGAGTTGTAGTGACCACTGTAATCAATTTAATCCTCATTTAAATTAATATTTATGAATTAGCAACAAAACACAGAAGATTCCTAGAGTTTTCCAGACCTAACATTGTATTAGCAATAATTAACCGGAAGATAACATGCGACTATGTTAAATCTAAATGCATTATATATGCTCATATCGTATGAAACTGAAGAACATCATAAATATGGTTTTCATTTGCACTTGAATTGAAACCAAGCAATTTTCTAGTTCAAGGTCATCTCCAGTCCTTTAAAAATCTTACTATGATTCATAGAATGATTGATTAAATGTTTCTTGAAGCAAATAAATTTATAGTTTATAATTATGAAACGACTTGTTTGTCATTCTTTTGTTTATCCTAAATATTTAAGCATGTCCCCAGACCTAATAACATGTGAATGTGGAGTGCGTGGTCCAGTGGTAGAGCGCCGAACTCCAGATCGAGAGGTCGTGGGTTCGATCCTCGCCGAGACCACGTTATTTATCCTTGAGCAAGATAATTAATCCACATTGCTTAGTACTGGTTCTACCCAGGAAGCCATCGAAAGTGATTAATCTAAGTTGCAATAACTTGTTTCACAATTGATGTAAAATGAATATGTTTAAAGGGAATGTAGCGACACAAACAAACCATCTTTATGATTGAGAGTTCTGAAAAACTTGAATAAGGATGAAAGAATTATCAAAATCGGATGATAAACAAAGAAGATATGATCATTTGAAGTATCTGTTGAAACAGATATGGAAGCAGCCATTTTAAGAGCTATGACATAACGTTTCTAAATGACAATACATGGAGTATTTATAAATATGAAAATTTACTGATTTAATGGGGGAAATGACAGCAACTGTATGGAAAATATGTAATACTGAATGGCAATAATGCTGTTTATGACCAGTAAAATTGCATTCATTTGCAGTGATTTTCTTCGTTTTAAATGATATTTATCGATATTCCATGTGGTAATATGGAACTATGACATCATAGTTCTAAAAATGCGGCTCCCATATCCGTTTTATAACAACCTTTAAATGGTCATATCTTTTTTGTTTCTCATCCGATTTTGATAATTCTTTCACCTATTTCCAAGTATTTTCAGAACTCTCAATAATAAAGTTGTTTGGCTGTGTCGCTACATTCCCTTTAAAATAAACCTGATAACAAATAAATCTGAGCAGAGTATCATTTATATCTACTGTAGTGGTGTGTGTGTGTCACCAAAGAATTGGTTATGATGGAAAAAGAAATTGCCATATATGCAATATTCAAATTATAGAGCAAAATTCCCTTTATTACCATGGAATGTATTTAGTTCAGTCAAATTGGATAAAGTTTTGGAGGATAATAAAAGGCAAAATACCGGGATCGATTGTCATGTTGTATATTTCAAGGGACAATCGCATTAAAATAACTGAAAGTGTCCAACATTTCTCCTTTGTTCAATTATGAACCTAAATCATTCGAAAGTGAAAGTAGGACTAGATCTATTATTCATTCTTCAGGGTCAGACCTTCATTTAAATACAGCAAATAGCCTACCAGGTCTTACGAGGGATTTTATGTCGGAAATAGGGGAAGAGGCACAACCCTTTAATAAGGTGAAAGAAAAGACGTGATTTTTGAGTTAATGGGGAAAAAATAATGTGATTTCGAGATATACTGCAGGCAGAACTGTTACTTAAGTTTAGCTTAGTTTGTTTGCATGGTGTTTTACGTCATTTTCAACACATGTAAAGTTATATAAGACGGTCCATTTTTTGTGGTGGATGGAGATCTTCTATAATAGTCTATCCCAAACATAATAATGTTGAGAAAGTTAGAGGGGGAAATAATGTTGAGAGAAAAAAAAAATAAAAAAATTTAGGGTAGTTTTCTCAGCCAAACGGGAAAAAGGGACAAAATATCGACCACTGATTATAAAGGAAAAAAGCACTGCCGGGTCTCAAAAATACTTAAAACATATAGCATTTAACTATCAGTCAGGGGATCTGGTAGGTTGGTCATTAACATGGACGACACGGTTATGGCTGCTATCCGTAGAGCCTCTCATTCGAGGCACAAAGACTCGAATTGTCTGTGTAAACAAATACAACTGAGATTTACACCATCATTGAACTCTTTATCAAGAATGTTTCTAATTTCACGGCAGCACACGCTATCGTCCACCGTGGTCATAATCGGAAACGAGTCGCACAAACACCAGTCCGCGTTGTCTAGACGTCCGATCAGTGGGTAGGGTACGATTTCCTCGTCACTAGAGTCGGAATTGTCCGATTCCTCGGTACCTGACGATCCGCTGGCCGACCCGACTGGCTCAAAACGATAGCGTACGACATTATCCCTGTCCATGTTGCCACGAAACTCGTCAAAACTTAAATCTAAGGAAGAATTGTCAGAATTCTCACTCGAGATAGATTCATTCATGCCCCGCCATTTTGATATTTACCGAAGTACGCGCATCCGACGCGATGACGTCATCATTCCAAAATGGCCGCGAAATTAAGGGACCAGTTTGAACCGGTTTTATTGCCGACAAGGGTAATATATGACCGACTAAAATGGTGTATTGGGGTTTTGGGATATGGTTTATTGAAAAATGGCAGAATGGCGTTTCCGCACAAACCCCTTTAAGAAGAGTTGATCAAATATTAAGACCAATTGCATTCCTTTAAGGCGGAGGCAACTGCAAGCGGCTTTTAAAAAGTGAATCGATTAAACTGTGTAAAGAATGAAAGTTTCATTTCCATGAAGTAACAGAACATGTTACGGCCGCGTTTTAAGACAATGTATTTTGTCTTGGGTACATTTATGTGTATTTGGGGGCCTTTCTGGATTGCGATGATTTGTATACATAAATGTAACCCGGTTGCCTTGCTGTAATACCCGCTACGACAATGACCTTTATCAGAACCAGCATTGGTCGAATTTAGCCCGAAAGTGAAAACCTAGTTACTTTTAATTTGAGCTAGTAATAATCTAGAAATTGTATATAGTCGGGCTAATGAAAATTGTAATAGCCTAACTGATTATATAATAATTCGGGCAGGGATCAAATTTAATATGTTTAGTCACTTGCTACAAAAACCAAGTGCGAAGGTTTCTGCTTGCTATTTTAATCAAGGTACTTGCATTAATAATTCAATTTAGAAATATTGCTATACATGTAAATAATGACATTTTCACACTCAGCTGCACCTATTTAACTATGGTAAATTACATAAATATGTTCATTGAATAAATGTAGACTAAGACCTAGTGGTTTTCTGTTATTACTTGAACAAATTCAGCAAGTGTTGATACTTGCTATCTGCAAAGATTTACTTAGCAAGTAAATAAGTTTTTATTTGAACCCTGTTGGGCTAGTGAAGAAACAACTAATTTTTAGACTGCAATACGCAGAAAGCTTATCTGGAGCACTGATTTACTGTCTTGCTTGGATCAAGACCATATGTATAAATACGCAGTAAATGTAATTATGAGTGCATCAAAATGATATATAGGGTCCTATAGAAACCACAGCGTCCGAACGCAATGGCATCGTAGGTCCGCACTGTACTGCAAACAAGGACTTGGAACTACAATGAAAGAGACAAAAAACAACAGAAAGGGTGGTGAAGACAGGGTTACCGACTTGGAACGGTCAGTAGGCAATAAGGCCTACAGGTTAGCTTGAATCGATTTTATATGCGCACAATCCTCGCTATTATCCTGTCTTCAGCGCACAAATAATCAAGACAGTGTAAACAAAACTACATCCCATCAAAAAGAATTCTCTAACAATAAAGTCCACATCCAGAGAAACTAACTAAAGATACACATACAAAATAATAAACATCTCAGGATGTATCCAGAATCGTACTGAACAACCATAGTAGTTGCAGCTAGAGAGAAAACCAATCTAGGGTACGACCAGAAAACCCGATAGACGAAAGCTGATGCACCCACCTCCCTTAGTTGGGGTTTCATTACGTACAATCATAGAGTCCCAAGAGGTAGTCCAGTCATCGCACAAGTGAAAAGTGAAGCGTAATGACTGACCGTAGAGGGGTCAATCTCTAAACATGCAGTGCGCTGTAAAACCAAAGGGTTATATCCTTTTCCGACGAACTTCCTGATTAAAGTTGTAAAGCGGTCAGGAAACCCATCAGACCCCTTTAACTTTCGAAGTTTATAGACCACATCTCCATAAAATGAGGGTTGTGATATGCCTAGTCGCAGAAGTGTTTTAAGGTTGGTGCTGTACTTTTCCAGCAGGCCCTCGTTGCGGCGGTAGAATTTAGAGAAAGATCTACGTAGTTTGTGATAACGAAAACCCTGCTGAAGAAGTTTACTTGTAATAACTTGATTTCGATCATTGAAGTCTATAACATCATTACACGCTCTAGCAAACCGAATGAGCTGGGAGATATACACCCCATATGAGGTAGCACGAGGTACATCTCCATCCAAGTGTGGATAGTTAACGATGTTAAAATTGAAATCATCTCTCTTATCATAGATTTTAGTATGAATACAATCATTTGAAATCGAGAGATGAAGATCGAGAAATGCTGCTACTGTATCCGAACTGTTGGCTTTATTCAAGGTGAGCTCTGGTGGATAAATGTTAGTAACCATATGAGCAAAGAACGGATTATCAATATTGAGTATGTCATCAAGATACCGAGAAGTATTATTAAAGGCATCAATAATTTCACCCTAGCTAGCGGGTGACAAACTCAATATAAAATCTCTTTCATAGCAGTACAAAAACAAATCTGCAACAAGTGGCGCACAGTTAGTACCTATAGGAATACCAACAACCTGACGGTAAATAGTTTTACCGTATCTTATAAAGATGTTATCCAGAAGAAAAGATAAGGCTCTATAAACATCAGTACAAGTCCACATATTATATTTATCAATGGGGGCGTTAGTAAAGAAAGCCTTGACATTATTACAAGCTAGAAAAGTCGTACCTTCTCTAGCAAATGTCTTCTGAATAAGCTGAAGCAATTTTTCTTTGATACGATTATGTGGTAGTGTAGTATACAGTGTAGAAAAGTCGTAGGTGCTTAGAGAAGAGGCTTGAAATGCTTTCACCGTAGTTTGTCAAGAAAGACTCGCCACAAAAGTGTATAGCTTTGGTATTTAGCCATTTTTAAGGATAACCGATTGTCTTAACACTCACCGGGAAAGATAAAGATACAGATACAAAATTTATTTAAAGTCGATATGGCATATAAACAAACATTAGCCCATGAATAGCTATTGACCGACACACAGTAAAAAATGAAGACGAAATGATAAGTCAAATCAGACATACGAACACAACGTCTCAAAACAACAAATGGCAAAGAGCTGCAGCTCTTGTACACCTATTCACCAGGATATTGTACACTGGCAAAGCTATTGAGGCAGCTATATGTCTACGGACTGCAATCAATTAAACTAACTATTTAGTGGGAGAAGATAAATATCAAATGGACAACTTTACTAGTCTCTTTTCAGAGGTTGGGTTCAATTCCCAGTGTGGTCAAAGACTCCAGCTGTAGGCTACGAGTAAAGATTCACACCTTTCGTTGGAAACGTGGCTGATCATAAACTAATGACCGAGCAGTCGACTGTCGATATGTGTAACACTTGACGTTACAGCGAAAACCAATGACAAATTGTCATTGGCTTTAAAAACATCTGCATCTACTTACAATTTATATTTATCAGACTGATTATAGCCAAAATATGCCGTATCTGCAAAAAATATGCATACAAACAATGTAAGTATTATACATTACCTGTATTGTTAGCTCCAAAACAGAATATATTGAGATAAAATTGTCCACGTCTTTTAAAAACGAATGATATGAAATAGGTAAAATCTATAAGGTGAGCACAGCTCTGTACAGTACAGTATGTTTAACGAAATTCGCAGGGACATAATATTAACAGGATCCAACATAGAAACGTAGTGTATATTAATGGGGTCCTGGTATTGTTGAAAATAAATAAAATCTGAATAATCCATTTTTCAGGTAAAAGGTAATGAACACAAACAAAAGAAATCTGAATTTGTACTCACTTTTTGGTTTCAGCAGTAGACTTATTTTGGTATTGCCTGGGAAACTATCTGCAGAGTGATAAGTTGTTTGTGGGTGTGTTTTTAATACTAATTTGAGACTTATGTAATTTAAGTTATATAGTAAAGTATTGTCAACGGAGTGTGGATGTGAAATGCATGTCTTTCAAAAACAATGTAAATAAACAACTAAAATCCTTTTCGAAGTTGGTTTTGAAAATGTACATGATGTATGTAACTTTAAATTTGATAAGAATTAAGAAATCGATAAATAATTGGTAAAGCAAATTACTGTATTATTGAAAGTTTGACTATAAATTTTTGAAAGGTTAGCGATTATCATATCACCCACCTAACAAAAATATATACCAGAACAATATATATATGTGGAATACTTATGCAGTGCATTAAGGTTGAAACATATTGAAATTATGTGTGTGATGTATTAGATTCTTTTAAAGTCCCAGGTGTCATTTGTGTCCTGTTCCTCGTCGCTCAATACAAAATTGTCATGACCATATCCGTCCATATTGGCCACAATGGCACGACACAAATCTCTAAACCACTTCTCGGACAGTTCATTTTTGGCATGTACTCCGTCATACGTTTTGCCGTACACAATCTTCGTTATTTGTTTTGTATTTGTCCCATTTTTCTCCCTTTTCTTTATTGTTGTTTTCATTATGTCTCTGTCCCACCTAACAGTTGTAACCTGATTTGCAGCATTGATATAACAAATTTCCTCATTTATTGTCATAATGTCTTTTTCTAAGTCAGTATGTTGCTGTTGTTGTTCTTGTGTTGTAAAAATACTTTTGGTAAGCCTTTGTTTTAATTGTTGAAATGAAGTTTAGTTTTGAATTGATGCAGATGGAATGGTTGCTATTTTTAACTGTTTCATGTTTGAAGTGTTCTGAAATGTCCCTTAATTCTGCTATTATTTGTTCAGTTTTATTAGACTGGTTTTATGTTATTTTTGTGCCATCTTTGTGTTTGTATTTTTCTGTTAGGTTACAAATGCCTGCATCTATTAAAATGGTGGTGTTTTGAGAAGGTGTATGTGCCATTTTTGTTTTGATGGATGCATGTAACTGAGACAGTTTTCCCCCTGGCATGACGATTAGGGAAACTGTCCTGTCTAACGGAACCGGTTTATGTTTCTTTATATATGTATCCAGGAATCTCCCTCTGGAATCAGTGGCAATAACGATATGTTTTAACATGCTAAAATATACCAAAAACATGTAAGTAATTATTGATTGTAATGGCAACTGGTTCGATTTAAGTAAGTTATAACTGAGAAGCTTTATGGCAATTATTATTTTACCGTATCAAAACGTAATCATGATACACATTAATGTAGTTATAGATGCCTGTGTGTACCTGGTGATTGGACATTGCAATCAAGGCAGCGCGTAACGTGACTTTAAACTCTAAAACATTGAATAAAGTATATACCTGATTTTATCTGCAGATATGTATGGTTAAAAATAAATCCATAAAAATACACGTTAGTACATATTGAATGTCTGTAGCGTTTTGTATCTGAAATATCACCGTGAAAAATAGTGCTGAGACAGTGAAAAAAACAACAATTGCCATCACCAGGTACATTATGCACCAAAAATGTTTGCTTTTCTAAGGAGATGCGAGAACGAGAATGTTGAAAAGAATTGCCTTTTTTTGATGAACATGTATGGTCAACTAAGTCATCCAGTGGCATTCTTGTTGATTTTTTGCATGATACGTGTGGTCACCCATGTTAAATAGTAGTGTACTGTAGCTGTGTGTCCATGGTCTACATTTTGTATACTGTCAGTCAATTCATTGTTATTACTGTATCATTTCTTGATATGTAAGTGTTATTCATTGTAAAAACAGAAGCACTGTTACAAATAAATGTGTGTGTTTGAACCGAATACCTGTGATTTATAGAGACAAGCCACACTGCGTTGACGTTTTTCACAGTTGTTTTTGAAAGTTTCATGATTGTTTACAAACACAATGCAGACGACAGGAAGCACGTGTTATACATATTCATTAAGGCATATATTTACTGCCGTCGTAGAGACGATAGGCTGACGAGAATGTCCAGCCGCATTCGTAATTTTTCGTGCATTCGGAAAACATATCGGGTTTTCCGAGTATGTAAATAAGGTCACGAATTAAAACGATTGCTATTCCGATACGGCGGAAAGCTACGACAATGTACTTCCGGTGCAATTGTTCATTTAGTTTTAAACACGGTAGTTATCAAATCATTTGTTTATCATAATCGGTTAAAAAAAGTGTATGTGAGTGACATGCAAATTTCTGCGACAAGAAATCTACTTTTATTAAATTCTGAATTGTGCTGACGAATTTTGGCCAATGAACATTGTGCAAGGTAACACTTTGGGATACGCTTCCGGTTAATGGCCGTTTTGGCGACATAGGTAAAAATAGAATTTCATTTTCATTATTGGATGGGTTCGATAAAGGTTTTTAATGTTTTTTTCACCGCATTCTGCTTGGCAACCACCATTTTTAATGATTTCTACGAATGCTTATCTTGTTAATTTCGTAACGAAATATGCTTCTTTACGGTTGTAGTCGCCCATAAACTACCGTCAATGACCCAAGACTTTTCAAAAGGATGGATAGATATGTTTACTTTGATATGTGTTCTTTTCGCCTGCATGATACCATATGAGCTCGCTTGCGCTCGCGTCGCTTCGCTATTACTGTATCCAAAACTTAAAATATCAGTTTCGGCCACCGGTTTGAATCCCTTTAATAGGGAATTATTAACATCAGCTGATTAAAACACTGCAATAATAACAAATAAATGCTAAAGTAAATATGTGCTTGGCTAAAATATGTTTTTTTGAAGAAAAATCTTGAAACTGTTCAGTTCTAAGAATCATACAGTATTGCAGATTAAAAGAATGTGCTTTTCACTGACAAAATGGTCATAAATGGTACCCGGTTTTACAATGAGAAATTTTATAGGAATGAGAAGTAGTTTTTATTGTTGGGGGAGAAAGCTTGCACAGACGTTGAAGAAAAAATGGTATTTATTATAATACTATGCAAAATTCCCCAAAATTGATAAAAAGGCCCTGCAATAGCCGGAATAAAGGAAAATGTACGGGTTTTCATTGACTAGCATGGTGTTCTGTTGTATCACAGTATTGAAACGGTTTGACGAAAAAAACAACTTTAAACAATATTTAAAGAAAAGGGAAACTCAAATGCTTTCTGTGACCCTTCTACTAAATTGTTATGATATAAATGTAATACGTACATTGTACGTAAAAAATGTCAGAATCAAGGTATGCACATATTGTGTATGTCGTATTTGTTAGTAAATGGTATAAGATTCAATGGTTGACCATTTCTAGAAACAAAAATGTACAACACTCATCAGACTAAAAAATAATGAATTTTATTGCCTTCAAGGTAATGGAAACTGTATTTATGGAGAATAGTGATGAATTTTAAAAAAAAGGAAATTGTCAACATGTTTACATTATTTTGAAATATCCTTTTATTTATGATAAATATATACTCTCTTTTTAATTATTTTATTATAAAGTCATGAATTCTATAAAATAATTATCATATTTTAGCACAGATGCATACTGTTTTATAGATTGGACTCTACATTGAATTACCATAGAACCCTTGATATCATAGGAAGCCAGAATATATAAGAATTCACAAACATTTTAATTTAAAGGCTATCATTGACTTCATAAAAACTTTCGGCGTACCTGGATTTTTCTTAGGTCAACTAGACATCACAAGCAATATGAATGTAAATTTTCATTAACATCCATCACGTGGTTTCAGGAGGAGTCCCACAAATCCACCAGCGGCCGTGTGAGACATCGAATCAAAATGAATTTTGTGTAGGATCAACATATCTCATAATCGACAGTCAATTTGGTAAAGGTTCCAAATCAATATCCTTATGGATTGTGTAGTCGCCACAAAGTCATATTTTTAAATATTATATTTAGCTATGGTGTCCATCTTGATGTTTACTAAGAATCAACTAGACATCAAGACATTCCTATAGAGTTTCATAAAAATCCATCAAGTAGTTTTTGAGGAGTTGTCGCCACAAGGTTTTGATGTTTAACTCTATGTAAACAGAATTGTCCGCTGGTGGCCATGTTTGACGTCGAATCAAAATGACTTTTTCATCAAGGACCCACATTATATCATGCCATCTTGGATTTCACATCGACCTGAATTTCAAAATTTCATGAAAATCTATTTAATAGTTTTAAAGGAGTAGTCGCCACAAAAAATACTTTATGGACGGACGGACAGACATATAGACGGACGAATCTGCACCGCGGCATAATCTCTACTGATCTGCGATTAGACACACATGAACACACATGAACACAACATCTTAATGTTTATCGCCGTGCAATGCTGTCAGTTGAACAGGAAAGTTGATATTCTTTGTTAGAGCAATGGGCTAAATACAATACTAATCAAAGTACCGAGTCATAGGTACTGAGAGCATGGTGAACTATGATTTGTGCATTCATGTAATGGAAGGTTTCTTTCCAATCACGCATGACATGGATGGACTGAAAATGTGTCAACTCTTCTTAATAACAATACATCATTACATGTAATAATACATCAATGCATTGTTTAATGTATCTGGAACTAAGGCGATTAAAACAAGATAAGGTAAGGTATATACAGGAATAAAGAACGGAGCAAAAGGAAAGATTGGTTATAATGAAAATTAATCTTCGAAACGCTTCATCATCTTCACAGGTGTTAAAGTGTATCAAAAAACATCACCAGTCATCACCTATCAAAGTTTGAGTCATTATAAATGAATATAGCGTCAAATAGGTCAAGACAGCTAATTTTGCCAATTGAAGGGGAGGTAATTCATAGACCCTTTGACCAACATAGCTGAACTAAAATAGGAAACAACCATGCATTGATATCGACCTACTATGCAAGTATGATTAAAATCAAATGAACACGAGTGTAGTCAGTAGACAGAGTGTAGCTGAAAGACAGCCATGTTCCCCGCTGCACAAAGATTTATAATATACAAATTTAAACATGGAATGTCACTGTAAAATGACAAATTCTCCCTGATTAAATACAACTTGTAGTAGAGACATACATACTACAAAACATAACTTATAAATATTTGTGCTCATTTGATTTTAATCTCACAACTCGGAGTATCCCTGGTCTCGGGATACCGTTGTTATTTATTCTCACAACTCGGAATACCACTGGTCTCGAGATACCGTTGTAGTTCATGCTCACAACTCGGAGTACTTCTCGGGTTACCGTTGTGATTTAATCTCACAACTCGGAGCGAACATGATGTTCATACACAATTATTTCGTTGTTATATTTCCAACAATGTATGTGAACGCTACTGAGAATTTCACGATTCATATCACTAATTGTAATTTTTCCTGGATTTTTTTTTTAAGTCGGCAAATCGTTTGTTGACAATAATCACCAAAGTCACGGTAAATTTCGGTTACTACCTTAGGCCTAAACAAAAAGTATTTTGTTTCCTGTCACCCAACCGAATCGCCGTTTTTACCCTCGACACAACAACTTTTACCCACAGACCTAATAACAAATAGATTGGACACTATGAAAATTGTGTAAATTTCAAGTGGCACAGTTCGAAAATTTTGCAAAATATTTCCCAACTTTAAACACACATATCATGAAGAGTTTTATAGATACAAGTTTCATTCAAGCCAAATACCATCACAAATTTAATTTGTTTTCCAATGATATAGTATTTTGTTTTCTCTTACATTGGGAGCAACAAAGGAGTTTGGTGGAAACTTTGACTATGTCAAAACATAGATTTTTAAGAGAAAACAAAAATGATGACATTTTAAGCTTTAAACATTTTTCTTATACAATTTCTTATTTTGAAAATAAACATAAATTATTATAATACCATTTTGCTATTCACTATGAATCTTTTGGATGTATTCCCATAAAAAACGGTGAATAATTGAGAGAGAAGATAGAAGGAAAAGTTAAGGTGCCACGTGATATTTTGGTTACTTCATTGGTTAAGATAGGAAGAAGGGTGAAAATATCGGACAGGGAAAGCAGCATTCAAGGACAACCACAAAACACAAAAACAAACACGCAAGCAGACAAACGAAAAGGCAAAAGTAATAAAAAATGCAAACGACATCACAAACACAAAAGGGTTGACAATAGGGCTACCGCCTTGGAACGGTCAGTGGCAAAGTAGGCCACTGGGGGTTTAAACCGGTTCTAGGATGCACCAAACCTCTCACTTACCCTACTGTCATCCCATAAAAACAGGACAGTGTAAATAAAGAAATCCCCGCCATGATTTAAACTCTATTCTATCTGTTTATTAATATGTCTGTGTTTTACCTCTTCATTTTTGTGTTGCTTTGTTGTGTTTTGGTCTTAACAGAATATAATTCAATCAGTTTTGCATGCAATTTGAAAATTGTAATAAAAGGTAACATATTTGTGTTTAGATCTACTCTTGTTGTGTAATGTATATCTCTCAATGCTACAGTCATACGTTCGAGTCCCGCTTGTTACGCGTTTGCACATTGAATAATAATTGACAGCTATTGACAGCTACTCACTAACGCGCGGCAGGACTGTGGTTCTACGAGTTTGTTTCGAAACAGATGAGGTCTACCTCAACCTTTACCAAATTGACGCATAGATAAAAGTCATAAAACTCTTTTAAACAATCCCCCCACTCTCCACACACAGACACACACACAATTTGTTTTCCGACTTAAGTCTTAAGGGAGTACATCAGGCCTTTTATGGGGGTCTATAGGTGTCCGATTTAAAATTGACAAATAGTAATATTTTATTCTACATGACCAAAACATAATGAGCCTATAAAATCTTTTATTTGCAAAGAAGTTCATTCTGCACAGTGATACGTACTATCCTAGGTGACGCACCAGGGTTGATTTTAGCATATTACGTGCGAGTCCACCCTAGCTATATTGTGTTCAGAAACTTTAGACATTAACAAAATGGTTCTAGCTTCACATTTTGATTGATAGTGTTTTCTATCGCGAACTGAAACAATTTTATAATTTAAGCTGTTTCTAGAAAAATTCTGATGTACCCCTTTTAAGACCATTGGGCATGAATTAAACAAACTTTTTGGCATAAAAAAAAATATAATTAGAATAAAAAAAATTGGGTTCTGCTCAGATTCGAACCCATCCCGCTCGCTTTATTATCCACACGTTTATGGGACTGCCGCTCTCCCGACTGAGCTAATAATTCTTTACAAAATTTGATGATCTATAAGGTATTTATTCTAAAACCAGATTGACCCGGTCTACTTGTTGATTTGCATTCGGTCTCGCCGACACGATCGGCACACGTATTCAGGATTATATTACGACCGAAACAGTTATTTTAACTCATAGCAAGGGAGGTAAAGACATAAGAATATTAAACAGCGTACTTCAAAATAAGCTGAAATCTTATTCCGGAGAATAGGCAGCAACAACTTTTTTACAAAGGATAGTAGCTTATGCGATAACCATTACTGACCAAACCTATTAAATATTATATGAAGACTATAAAGGCCATGTATATTTCTTAAATATATAAATCCAAGAAATATGGAAGATATGCGTTTGATGGTGTTGCAACAAGAGAAATAAATTATAAAATTAACTGGTTACAAATCTCAATCACTATACTAGGAGAACAATACAGCGTATGAATATATTTTACGCAAGATCACGTGATGATCATGTGATAATGATGATTGATCTATTTATAGAACGCACAGCTAAACGATAAAACAATAGATGGAATAGCTATAAAAAATAATATATAACTTAAACAATTATTTGAAATTTCTAAATGTCATTACCTTATTTTTATCCGCACTAGAAAAGAAGAAACACCTGTTAAAATATGGGTCTTCTTTTTCAGGCAATGCGTCGATTCATCAGTGAGGCTGTAGTTAGGATTCGTGAAAAAACACGGTAACTATAGCTTGGTGAACAAGTTCACCATGCTAAAAACCGTCGTACAAGGTGGTACTGTAATACATACTGATAAAGGTAAGCCATTCAAAGCAATCAGCAGTCCAAATGTCAAGTTTTAAAAGTAAATTATACCAATTATACGTAAAAATTAGGTACTTGTTTCTTTTTCTTTTTTCTTTTAGGGCACTTGTTCCCTAGATACCTAAAAGTAGACCTTTGATCATTGGATCCCTTAAGTAATTGCCAATGTTCCCCAGATCCCCAAACATAAATGTGTGGACCTTCTTGAAATGATGTAAAACTATTTTTATCGCCATCTCAATGTTTAGCTTGTAAAAGGCGCATTCAGTTATCTTGTTCTCTTAAAAAAAATTTTTTTTAAACATTTGAATCGGATATAATATCGATAGGAGTTTCTGAGAGGACAGTTATCCAGCCATTGTAGTTCAATACATTCCGTAGTACCTTCAAAACTGCCATTTCGATGTGCAACCCTTTCATTATAATAACAATTACCGCTGAATATTTTGTCAATGCAAATATTGCCAGATCTGCTGTTATTGTCGTCGTTTGTACATGATTAAGAAACGCTACCACATCCTTGGTCAAATCCATAGCATGTTTGATTGTTGCCACGAAGTGTGCTTGCTCTTAAAATAATGGCAATAACGCTGTAATAGTTCGACTTGTTTCTGTGTTTTGTGGTTGACTGTCCTCCTTGAATGCTACTTTCCCTGTCCGATCTTTTTATATTCTTTCTAAAATGGTAAGCTCGCCTAGAGGTTGAATGACGTGCATGGCCGGCTTTGAAACAGCTTTCTTTTCATGTTAAGGTAAGTATTTCACTATTAAAACTTGATATGTATTTTAATATTTCACGTTTTTAAGTTGGGAAAGTTGGCATGTGTGTGTGTGTGTGTGCGCGTGTGTGTGTGCGCGTGGGTGGGGGGATTAAATATCCTAACGTGAACAACCAGATTCGTGTTCAATACATTTCATTAAAGAAACTAACCCGCCAAATAACGGCAAAAATACACTTTAAAAAATCTAACCCGCCAATTAACGGCAAAAATATGCTTTAAAAAATCTAACCCGCCAAATAACGGCAAAAATACACTAAAAAAACGGTTATCGAAACTCCAGGTGTTCAGATCATATTATAATGTATATGTGCCGATTAACCTTACAGGTTTCTTCACGAGTTCTTAAATATCCTTGGTTGAATATTAATAAAATAAATGATGAGTTGAACTCTTAATTCGACGCTCCAGCTTTGCCTGACTGGTTAAAACCGTTTATATTGTGTCGATAGACTCTGGATTCTCAAACTATGTAAGTAATATATATACCTCGTCGTCAGAAGGTTTAGAAACGGTGTACATATGTGGTAATATTTGCCTATTGATGACGGGTTAGGGACTTTAAAGATTTGCTTCATAATATGGTTGGGTTATACAATCAGTAATTTTATTTGAATGTAAAAATTCGGCGGAACATTTTCTCTTTTATGCAAAAAAATAAATTGTTTGGTCTATTCTGGTCATTGTAATCACATATATAATTTATTATATATACTTCATGATATATATGTGATTATAGTTTGACTAGAAACTGTTTGAGACGATACTAGCCTTTCTTTAGTATATAAACAACGCATTATACAATAACGTTTTACTACCAGTGTCCGCATAATATTTTGATATGATAGCATTTTTGAACTTTTAGGCCATTTTGTTTTATGTTACAAGCAAGTAAAATGGGTGAAAATGAAGTGGCTCAGGTTTTTAGCATGATCAGGACATATAAGGAGATCATTCTGCCAACTTTCATGCTTGTATCACAATTTGAACTATTTTGCCTGTTATTTCCTCCGCTATTAAGACATGATCTATATGTATTACTATACATATAAATGAAGTGAGTTTTTTTATTTTACCTAAACACAAAAGGATGTCCCATGTTTAGACGTTGGCTGAATAAACACTGTAGAGCGACTACCAGTGAGAGTAAGGTTGGTTGCTCGGTTCGATTACTTCGTTTAACAAGTTATGCTACCAAAGCTCAGATTCAAGATGGTCACCAGGTGGTGATAAGAATCATTTAAGATAGGGCTGATATCTTTTTCTGCTTTTTAAGTTAATTGTGTTGAGGTATCAGTATATAACATGATAACCCACGACATATGTATAGTTGGTCTTCCAAAGTAAGCTATGCCATGTACAACGTACTGAACACGTTTTAAAATAGTTTGCAAACATACTGTTGTAAGCATGTTGTATGTAGTAATTTTCAAAAAATAAAATATAAATACATTTACATGTGTTTAGTGGCATAGCTGCCTATAGGCGCTTTAGGCACGTGCCTACACATTGTCCTTAGAAACCATTTTTTTTTTTTTTTTTACAAAAATGCAATAAAACTGAGGGTGTGGGGGTGTAGGGGAGGTTGTAGGAGGTGGATGGGTATGGTCAGTTCATAATTTTTTTTACTCGTCTTGTTTTCAGAAAATAAACGTAGAACTGTTTTCGCTCGCGGTCTTTCGGACCCAAACACCTTGAGTGAAACATTTCGAAAGATTTTCAGAAAGCAAGTATTCATATTATTATATATTGTTTTTGTTGCGAAATCGCAGATTAAAAATGCTTGAAATCGCGGGTTAAAAACATATTGTTTGCTACATAAAATACCGTCAGAATGCAGGATTTAGTTTCCTTCTAAAAAAAAAATCACGGGTGGGCATGCCCCCAGACACCCCTAGACCTTGTGTCTATACACTGATTTAGGCACAGCCACGCCCCTGTTTACAGACGTTTATACTATAGCATTCACTATCACAAGCATGGTGAAATAAATTGATTTAACGTAATCATGTACTCTCTGGACAAACACGTTTAATATGTTTTTCCTAATAAGTACCTCGTTTATGATGTCGCTAATCAGGTCCGTAGCTAGTCACACGGAGGCAGTTCCTCGGAGCTGCCTTGGTGTTATTTTGGTTAGAAAATTAGCAGCATTACTGATAGTAGTTTAAAAATAAAATCTGATATAAGATAGCTATGTAAAGCTTTCTTTGAAACAAGAAACTGAAATAAAACATTATTTTAACAAGAGTGGTGGGAGTGTGGGGTGGGGTGGGGATAAGGTTGGCGGTGGGTAAGTGAATATTTGTTTGCGTGTCACACTTTTTAATAAACAAAACGTATGTATCTACTTGTTCAATGTCAAATGGCTAATGTTATTCACGGTGATAATAACTTGGGAAAATATAAAACATTGTTGGGGTGAGTGGGACAGTGCCAACACCTTCTATGCCACCCTGCCATCTTGCGAGAGTATTGCACCCCCAACATCACGCCAACCCCTACTCCCCACCAATGTATCTACGCCTGTTTAAATAGCAAGGATGACAATTGATTATTGCATTACGTTTTACTCCTTTCTAAGAAGATCGTATTGTTCAATTAAATGGTGGACATAAGTTCCGATAGACTCGACTGTTTTAAGAAGACATTAATTTCATTAATCCAAAACAGTATATGTTGTTGGGGTCGATGGATTTATCGCCAGTCATCTGTTTATGTCAGGCATCACGATGCGCGGAAGTCATCCCCGAACCAAACGTTGAAAAGCTAGATTTATTTGAAATGAAGCCGCCTTTAAAGCCGCCATTACAACTTTAAAGAACTTTATATCTAAAGGAAAAGTATGTGACGTGATGCATTACAGTAGTATATAAGCAAAATTAAACAAAACCGTGTCTGATTCTTTTTCTCCATAAAAAAACACAGACACTCTGAAAAACGCTCGACGTGGAAGTGAAAAGTGTCAGGAATGAGTGGATGGTCTGCATAGCCTAGAATGTGCTAAAAGATTACATGAATCAGACAAACTTAAACTCCAACCAGTGCGTTGCCGGGTCACCGTCTCGGCGTTGTCACGTCGGCATTGTCATCACGTCCGGTGCGATTTAAGGGGGCAGTGTGCTTAAGGTAGGACAAGTTTAAGGGCTCAGCATTGCTAAAATATAAATATGTTTGGTAGTAATTGAATTCTTCATATAGTCAATCTGTCTTAAGGGATCCCCATGGGAAGTCAGTAAAAATGGTCACTTAAGACAGGTGCTAACAGTAAGTGTAGAAATAAACCTTATTCAAATCATCTCATCTCCTGCTTGTACCATTAATTGAACCACTGATTCCGCCATCCATTTGTTTTATCAGAATTAAGATAATTAACCTATAATGAAACGGATGACACTTTATCATTTGATGTGAGTCCCTTCCGTGGTATATGTACAGCGCGGGCATATCCAATTGAACAGAATGTTGTTTAACGGCTAACCAACATAGTATAGGTTATTTAGAGCCGCCCCAGAGAGAGGGGAAGGATACATAGGAATCCGGGAACCGTGTCCTACTATTATTATCGAATTTAAAGTGCTCTGAGGATAGACCGATACACGGGACCGCCCGGTTTACGTCCCCATCCGACGGACGAGGCTAAGGGAAAGTGTCTTGTCCAAGAACACACCGACGAAACTCAGTGGCACCACGGAGAATTGAACCGGGGGCCTCCGGTTACAAATTAGCCGCGCTACCGACTTCACCATGCCAGCATATCCAAACCACTTAAATATTGTCAAGCAAAGACAACGACGACTTTGAAATGTAACGTTTATAATCTGTGGTTTAATTACTTCAGTGGCTTAAAACGTTTAGTACAAGATTATGGTCTTCTACCATGTTGTTCAACGGCTGACCCTGTAATCAAACTAGCTCCGCCCCGGGATCACAGTTTTACATGGAGTTATATATAGGACAAATTTAAAACAAAATCTTCTTCGAAACTACAAGAGCTAGAGTTAATACATTTTGCATGCACCACAAGCTTATGATCCTCTACCAAGTATGTTCGGCAATACATCAGCACATATAGTAAAAATTCTACAAGTCTACTTTGCCAGTGACATATTCATAGCATTTAATATCAATTTGGATAACAATTAAATAAGTTATTTTTATTAGTTATCCATAAACCCCCATACACGTGTATATTTATCAGTAAACCCCCATACGCTTGTACATATCGATTGATCTCTACCTATTATACTATCAGTTACCAAATAGGATAACTATGCATATCAGTGTGACAGTAGCGAACAATATGTAAACAATGTTTTAAAAGTCTATCAATTTTGCATTCACCCTGCACGCATATGTGGTTCATAAGTTTATTTGAACAAAAACATTTAAACTGAGATAAGTCACTACTGGATGTCAACGTCTGTTGAAGAGGGCATTCCTACGGAATCCTGTTAGGGCCATCGCGATCTCGCGTTTTCAATTTCGCGAGATTGCGAGATTGCGAGATTGCGAAATAAATTTCGCATTCTCGTCCTATTCTACCTTAAAAAAACGCGAAGTTTGCAAGCCAAACATCGTGCAAACCTCGCGATTTTATCACGTTTTCATTTGGACGAGATTGCGAGAATGCGAAATAAATCTCGCATTCTCGCCGTATTCTACAATGAAAACAACCGCGAGATTTGCAATCAAACTTCGTGCAAACCTCGCGATTTTATATCGGCATATTGTACAATGAAAAAAATGCGAGGATTGCAAATCAAACGTCGTGCAAACCTCGCGATTTTATTCTTATTAGATTACGAGAATAAGAAATATGTTTTCTTGTTTTTGCCCTCTGGTACATCGAAGAAAAAAACGCGAGGTTTGCTAACCCCAACTTCGCGTAATTCTCGCATTTTTCTCCTCGTACAATAGGCCGATATAAAAGCGCGAGGTTTGCACGAAGTTTGATTTGCTAATCTCGAGTTTTTTTCATTCTAGAATACGGCGAGAATGCGAGATTTATTTCGCATTCTCGCGATCTCGTCCAAATGAAAACGTGATAAAATCGCGAGGTTTGCACGAAGTTTGGCTTGCAAATCTCGCGTTTTTTTCAATGTAGAATAGGACGAGAATGCGAAAAAAAAATTACAATCTCGCAATCTCGCGAAATTGAAAACGCGAGATCGCGATGGCCCTAACAGGATTCCGTACATTCCTGTCAGAACCCGACATCCGCACATGCACACTATTATATATTTACCCTCGTCATGTTTCAGTAGTTTATATAAGTAAACCCTGCTAAATGCCAGTTATTTGTCTATCAGTGACAGATAGCTAAAATATAGCTAAAATCACCGAGACTTTCTGTATATGTATAGCATGCAGCAGAAAACGCAAAACAAGATGCTTTTAAAGTACACGCTTCGATGTGTACCTCTAAGTGTGTTCTGCAGGCGTTTCGTGACACCGTGTCATTATCTAGAACGCAGAACTTCGAAAGGGGACAAATGAGAAAGAACTACCAACATGTTATACTACTACTGGTGATAGGAATGGAACAAAGACGCACTGTCCATTAGTTTACACATACATTACGATCAACGAATAAGTCACGGCCGCTGATAACAGTATACCCATATTCAAATAAATGTAAACAATTTGTCACCAAGCATTTACGACTAAGAGCTTGCCGGTCCTTTGGGGCAATATGTTTAATTCACTAGGTCAAGTAGCTACATTTAGTACACACAAGGTACAGTTCCCACGCCTTTAAGCTACACAATCCCGATAAAAGGCACACTAGAACTGAAAAAATGTAACGGTCATTACGCATGTTGTTCTAAGTGATTACTGTATACGTGTGGGTTCATATATACAACATGCGCACTACCTAAATTCACTGAATATTAATGAGAAAAGGCGGTACTGTATGAGACGCTTCAGGTACTTTGTGAATCGACCACTGGTCTTATAACGGGTATAAAAGTGGATTTTAGCATACGGTATTTTACCACCGAACTGATGAGACCAATCTTCAGTAGAAAGACCTAATAGGAAATACAAGTCATTATAAATTGAAAAGGAAGCTAAAAATATACTTACTCAAACAACCTTATAAGTCCATATTTATATATAATCCAAAACAATACCTATAATTAAACGTAGCGGCCTTTTAACAAAGACCCTTTCGAACTATCGCGTTGCATCAAAGAAACTATTATATACAAATAATCTTCCATTTTTATGTGTGCGTGTGTGCAGTGTATATTGACACAAAACACAAGGGAGACCTTGTTTATCGAAATTGGAATATTGGTAGAGGCTCGTAACTAATGGTAAAGATGGAGATATAGTATTTGTTATATGAAGTTATGCATGCATGGTTTACACATATTAGTAGATTATAAATCAACATAGTTTTAATGAATTCCTCTTAATTTATGCATGAATTGAACTTTTGAAATTGAAAATAAAATGGATGGAGAGACACAGAGAGAAACAGAGACAGAGAGAGACATAGAGAGTCAAAAAGAGGGAGAAGGAAAGAGAGAAAGAGAGAGAGAGAGACACACAGAGAAAGAGAGATACTGAGAAAGAAAGAAAGCGAGAGGGAGGGAGGGAGGGAGAGAGGGAAATAGTGAGAAAAGGGGAGAGAGACTGGGGGAAGGAAGGAGTGGGGTGGAAGGCATTAAGAGAGAGATAGTTTCTATATAGTCTTATAAACATAGGCGTAAGAGCCGGATGACTTCACACCCCAATTCACCCCAATTTCGGGGTGAGCCCCAATATTGATGTTTTCACGAAACAAAAAAAAATGCAACACAAATGTATGAATTGGCAATCTGAACATTAACATTCTGATTGATATTATTTCAAAATCAATGAAAATATGAAAGATGTCAGCTTCCGTCTGTATGACAGGGTAAGTTAACTAAAAACCGAAAGTTTTAGTATAATAATTAAGTTCAAATACTAGAAATTAACCTTTCCTAAGTTTATTGATTTGTAAAGTAATTTTAAATGAAAACAGGCCCGTAACCAGCCCTGAAATTTAACCGAGTCATATCCCTTATGTTGGTGTCCGGTGGCATTAATCTCCCTCTCCACCCTAGATTTTGTTTTAATTTTGTTTTAATTTCCTTCAATGTGTTGCATTTCCCCCAGGGTCCTTATATACTAGTATATAGCTGTTTTTATGTAAAGTATGTACATTCCCAAAATTCAACCAAGGCAAATACCTCTGTGTGCCCCAGTGTAGCTACGGACCTGGAAAAGCAATGGTTTATATTCACGGTGGATAGACGTAACGGACAAACAGCGTTACCCTGATCCTGGTTACTCATGTTAAGGACCCTGGCGGGTAAAAACACGTAAACTGTTAAAACATATTTGATATTATTTTACAATAACTTTTTTAAAAATAATCGCACCCACGGAACACTAGATGCATTTGAGTGTCTGAATTCATGAAGAACGGGTTATAAAAACAGAGTTTTGGATGTGAAAGAAAGCGCACTGTTTACATACCGACGCGTGAAAGTACGTTTAGTTCTAAGACAATTGTGTTTATTTCAAAATTGGTGACTGCTATTGGCATTATTGGCATATGCTATGTCTGGAATTATGTATGTTCAGCCATAACATCCATTGGACGTATTTAATACATAATAATATCAATCGATTGCCAATTGTGCATTGCAAAGTAACGGATCCTGGTTGCTCATGGCCCCGGATCCTGTTTGCTTCTGACACAGGATCCTAGTCGGTAGTTGCAAACATACATCTTAAAAAAACGACTAGATATGTCCCCCTGTTCGAAATAACTCGGTCTGATATCAGCGGTGGAAGATAAAGCTGCGATATTTTCAATTGGGTGGGGTTTGTGCGTGGGTCAACTTATGGAAAAAAACAATGTGCTGAGATATTTTAAAGATTTTCACATTTAACGAGTTTTCACCTTCAAAACATCGGCGAGGAACTCGTACACTTCAAGGGGGCTGGCGAGGTCTACTTGATAGCACGTTGCATTTGACCCGGATGAATCCTTATCGCCGGAAGTCAATTTCTTCTGTGTATTATTGAGTAAAACATGTGCCTTTATTCTCGTCCGAACCGGTATGTACACCGGTTCTGAGTTTCGTAGTCTATCCTTGGAACAATTTGCTAATCACAGGAAAATATATTCGTAAATAAGATTAGGGCAGTTTCTCGGAGTTTTATGTATCCTTCCTTTCTTTTGGGCGACCTGCTATAAATATTCAATATAGTGTCTTGATAAACAATTAAACAACATTCAGCTAAATGTTATGTGATAACATTTTCAAATCATAGGATGACTCCGATGAGGGTGCTCCTCTCGAAATCCGCTAGTGCAACGGTGGTCTCTCTATACGACATGTCAGCCTACATTATGCCAACACTCATGTATATACTAGTAGTTGTTCATATTGCTGCATTTGCATTGCTTGTAATATTTGATTTTTTATTCATTGATGTATTTTGTTTTTAAGTATCATTTATTATCAAACAATTGTTACCTGTTAGGGGCTTAACTATGGCGTTGCTAGTGTGATCCCGCGGGAAACTTTATGAATTTGTTTATTCCCAGATACGCAGTGGTTCGCTTTCCCCCACTATTTTATATCTTATTTGACGCTGAGATGTTGATGATATAGTCTGAATCCTTATATCCTCTCGTCCCTACGTTTTCGTTTGTTTGTTGTTTTTTTTGTGTTTTTTTATGTATTGTGTTGTTTTTTTAATTTTCTGATTTTTGCAGACAGTGTGTACACAGCTGCGTGCTCTAAGATAATGCCTTTTGAATAAACTTTTTTTTAAAATAGTGAATGTTGTTTAACGGCACAGCAACACAGTATAGGTTATTGAGAGCCGCTCCAGAGAGAGAGGAAGGATACATAGGAATCCGGGAACCGTGCTCTACTCTTATTATCGAATAGATTCCTTTGGTTCTTTAACGTGCTCGGAGGATAGACCGATACACGAGACCGCCCGGTTTACGTCCCCATCCGACGGACGAGGCTAAGGGAAAGTGTCTTGCCCAAGAACATACCGACGAAACTCAGTAGCACCACGGAGGATTGAACCCGGGGCCTCCGGTTACAAATATAAAAACTGTTTGAGGTCATTGTCGTGTAAAACGGTGACACAAACCGTCATGCAGCGCGCTGCGGGGAAAGTAAGTATGGTTAATGTATATTGCGGGCCCATAGTTTATTTTAGGGTACTGTCGACGGAAGACAGGTCGTGAAGAGGGAGTTATCTCAAGGCGCAAATGTATATACACGAACGTAGGTCCGGAGTACATTTGTGTAGTATTGTACCTTGTACGACAAAGAAGCATTTAGCCAAACTCAACACCAGATTCTATCACTATAACAAGATCACACCCTCTACATTCAATAATGGGTGTTCTTTTTTTATTTTCCATCATGCTGTCGCATGAATGATTTTAGTACCGGTGGTCCAGAGTGGTAAGTTCACCGCTACGGTCGTGGGTACGAATCCAGCTCGTTCCCAGATTTCATGAGGCATGCAGTACTTGTCCTACTTATGAAAATAGAGGATGGTCTGCCTCCCCCACGAAAAAATCGACCATCATATATAACCTAAAATGTGCTGAAGATGACTTAAAACACCATGCAACCAATGATGATTTTTTTTATTGTTTGTTTTGGTGGAGCCAAAGTCCCGATCGTCGTTTTCTCCTTAATCTGAAGGTATATAGAAAACAATCTATCAACCAGGATCCGGTGCCAAAGATACAGATTGTGTCCGTTGCCTGAATCTCAAGCATTTTGTACAAAGCAACCAGGGTCCGGTGCTCTGAAATTTAGACATGATGTAAATATTTGCAGATTTTTAGAGTAAACAGTTATCTATAATTGAACAACAGCAGTTGCAAACCAGTTGGGATCACATTAAATCAGTCAGAGGGAACATATGGAAGTTTGGCTTTTTAAAGTCATCAACTTTGTATCGACCGGTTAAGAGTAAATTTGTTTCAGCTTGTTAGGAATTATTCTGCATTTGTTGTACATAAAGAAAATGTATTTTGAAGGATATGATATTCAAAAGATCCGTCGCATAAAATTTGTTTCTTATACATACAATACTGTATCTTTATATTCGAACTTTTTGACACCAGTGTCCATTTTCTTTCTGTTTTTACCAACCAGGGTCCGTTACAAGTGCATCCAGAATCAAGGTAACGCAGTTTTGAGCAACCAGGGTCCGTAACGTCTATCCACCGTGATATTCGCGATTGAGCATATTTATGTAAGTAACTTAATTAATACAGCATTGTTAATCGGCCTCCGTAGTGCAGTAGGTTAACGCGCTGTCTTAGTATGCTTTCGCCGTTGCGGACGGGGTTCTAGCCCAGGCCTTAGCACTTTTTAAAACCATTTTTTTATGAATTCTCTTTTTTATGAAGAAGTAGTATTCAAATGCCTTTCAAATTCGTCAGATTTAAATATTAACAAACATATGCATAATAGCACGCACACAATCACGGTTCACGCACGCACCCACAAAAGCTCGCACGCAAGAACGATCCTTTTTTTTACGAATTGTGACTCTTATAATTTTCCCAAGAAGCTCCGGAATTGAAAAGTGTAACTGAAGGATAGACGGATGGGCGACCTTCATCTGTATACCCCTTTCTCACATCCTGAAAACTAAGATTTGCGAGAAATAATATTGCTGGTCTTTTTCCATCAAAAGAAAATTCCATAAATATAACTTAATTTGAACAATATCCTTCAAGTGTCTCATTGTAAACAATAATTTCTCCCTGTCCCGAGTCAACACTTGAGCATGTATTTCACGTTACATACTATTGGCTACCGATACACGCTCTCTGTATATGTATACATGTATAATACGTGTGTGATTTTGGATTATTTCAAGGATGTTATAGGATATAAGTATATACAATATATGGAATATATAATTCTCTACATAGTGATGTATTTACGTTATGCCTTACGCATTTTACTTGTTCTCTTTCGTTCAACATTACAAACATGTATATAGTTACACTGCACGCCATTGAATATCCTCATCGAGTTGAATAGTCTGTAGTTATAGGATATCTGAGCAAATTGCTATATAAACGTTTCGGCTTATATACCCGTAATCGCTGGGTGGTACAATTTCAAAGTTACCGAAGTGTTTATCACGCCTATTATGCAAATGCCTCGATATACGCTATGACAATATACCAGCCTAAACAATGTAGACAACACAACCAGCAAAGAACTTCATCTATAGGCGTTCTTATGTTTAAAATAACTTGAAATTGTATTATTTTATCGGGATTGTGCAGCTTTAAAGACAAGTGGTTTTGTTTACTTATTGCGATCTGACAGCAGCCAACTGTCTATATAAAACATGTAACATGTATCATTTATGGCTTTCGTCATTTTTAACGTAATAAGAACTTCTACTATATGTGCTGATATATTGTCTGTTATAGTTGATTTCTCACTGACGATTAATAATTGACAAGTAACATGTCAATCACTTGTATTATTATAACATATACACACAGACAATGTCACATGGTTCTGTTTTTAATGACATGCAAATAGTTTCATTCTTTGTTGGTATTCAAACATGCATGTGTGTGCAAATAATGTAAAACTTAAATAGAAACGACGCTTTTAATATTACAGATAAAATCATGTTCACTAAGCTTGTTATATTTGTTTAACATGAATATGTTCAGGAAAAAAGGTTTTCGTTTATATGCACACATTGACAGTTTACCATAAACATGAAACAGTGCTTGTGTAAATATACATGATGTTACTGGTTGAGACATAGGTGATATCAAATAAAAGTAAGAGTTGAAAGCATGAGTGTTAAAAACATAATTAATTTATGACAGCTTTTGATGGCATTTTCTACTACCTATACATATGAATATACCATTTTATTTGCTAGCTTACTTGCTTTTCTTTCGTTGTTTTTTTTAAACTTTATAATGCTAGTTTAATGTTTCAACTTTATAAGTCATAATCTTAAAACATATTTTGTTCAATGTTATCCGTTATGACTGCCCTGGTAAAATGGGTTTATACGAATTAGAATCCTTAAAAAATTCACTTCCGCTTGAATGTCAAGTTTTGGTAATTGATACTCAATATGTATAGCTGGATGTGGATAAAATAATAAATATTACATTTTTGATTATAATAATCTTTACTATAACAGTATTTACCGAATCCATCACTAAGTTTAACACAGCCAGAGAATAAAAGAGATGAAAAAGAGATGTTGTTGTCATATAAGAAAAACAGACATTGTTGTGTACATTATTTTGAATATTGTTATTTTAGTCAATAGAAAAGAATGCGCTCTTTAGACAGCTATTATATGCAATCAAGAAAACAGATACAGGTCATGGAACATCAAGCCTTTAACAGTCAATATTCATGGAGTCGATAAAAACTACATTAAACTACACTCTTTTATTGAATTATGAGTGATATAAAATTTGGAAGTATGAATTGTAGGGGTTTATATTCTGATCAAGTAAAAAGGAGAGACATTTTTGCAAGGTGTAGTGATAGATATGACATTACTTTTCTTGTTGATACACATTCAACGAAAGAGATAGAAAGCAAATGGAGGACTGAATGGGGCTGTGATGCAATATTTTCTTCACTTTTGTTAAATAATAAATTTAGTTACAAAATTAACAAAGAATTCATAGATAATTTCGGAAATTTCATAGTGTTAGATATTACAATTCAGGAGCAAATAATGACTTTAGCTGTAGTGTATGGACCAAATGAAGACAAGCCGCAATTTTGTTCATGATTTCTTTACTGTTATTGAAAGCTTTAGTAACACTTCTTATATTATTGGCGGGGACTGGAATGTGCCACTAAATAATGATATGGACACATACAATTATAAACGCAAAAATAATATAAAATCAAATAAAACACTTTTAAGTATTATGGAAAGTTTAGACATACATGACATCTGGAGAATATTTAATGACAATGTTAAAAGATATACTTGGAGAGGCCCTTTTAATAAGATGGCACGTTTAGACTATTTTCTTGTGTCATCCGATTTCCAAAGAAATACAAAAAGATCGGACAGGGAAAGTAGCATTCAAGGAGGACAGTCAACCACAAAACACAGAAACAAACACGCAAACAGACAAACAAGAAGGCAAAGGCAATATTAAATGCAAAAGACACAACAAACACAAAAGGGTTGACAATAGGGCTACCGCATTGGAACGGTCAGTGGCAAAGTAGGCCACTGGGGGTTTAAACCGGTTCTAGGGTGCACCAAACCTCACACTTACCCTTCTGTCATCCCATTAAAACAGGTCAGTGTAAATAAAGAAATCCCCGCCATGATCTAATCTCTAACCAACAAGGCAGCAACAATAGGCAATATAAGTAAAACACAAATATGCTCGTGTAAATATGATACAAAAAAAACAACAATAGCCTAGAAAGCCACAATGAAGGTACTCAATGACTTGGCAGAAGCCAGAGAAGTAAGAGAATAAATCATTAAGGGCACGACAAGAAAGATCATGGACAAACATCAAACGCCACCGTCCCAATGGGCTTTAGGTAGGCGTCATCATAGGGTCCATAGCCTGTCCGGTCATCGTACAATTAAAGAGGAAAGCATAGTGGCGAACTGTAAAAGGGTCCACCTCCAAGCATGCAGTACGTTGCAAAATGATAGGGTCATAACCTCTTTTGATAAACTTGTTAACAAGTTTAACAAAGATAGTATGAAAGTGATGATAAACTTGTTAACAAGTTTAACAAAGATAGTATGAAAGTGATCATGACCAAGAATCATACGAAGTTTATAAATCACATCACCATAGAAATCAGGTTGTGATAGTCCTTGTCGCAGAAGAGTCCTTAAAATTACTCTTATATTTAGAAAGAAGATCAGGATTGTGTCGAAAAATGTTCAATCGATATTTCTTATAAATCTGATCATTCAGCAATCTCAGTTAATTTTTTATTCATTGACCAAAAACGAGGCCGTGACACATGGAAATTTAATAACAGCCTACTAACAAACATTGAATATGTTAAAACTATCAAACAAACTATTGCTGAAACCATAGAACAATACAGAGTGTATAATGAAAATGAACAATAAGAAATTGAATTTAACATAAATGACCAACCAACTATTTTGGGAGACTCTAAAGATCATGATTAGAGGTAAAACTATTTATATGTTTTAATAGACAATGGTGATTTCTCAGTTAATAATGAAATTGATCAGTTACAGATAGTATTAAAAACAATTCGAGATGAACGAATAAGAGGAATTAATTTAAGAACAAAAGCGAAATGGAAAGTCGAAGGAGAAAAATCCACTAAATATTTTTGTAATTTAGAAAAGAGACAATATACTGAAAAAATAATATCCAAACTTATTAAAAATGATGTACAGGAAATAAATGACTTAAAAGAAATACTTACTAAACAGAAATACTTTTATGAAACTTTTTATAGTTCTAAACCTTCTACATCGCAGGAACACGAAGAATCTTTTTTTGACACAAACAATCCATTTTTAATAAACTAAACGAAGAAGAATGGGAGTCAATAGAAGGACATCTTAGTGTACACGAATGTTTAAATTTTTTAAAAAATATGAAAAATGAAAAATCACCTGGATCTGATGGCTTTACGGCAGAATTTTATAAATACGTTTGGAACGATATTGGTTCTTTTCTTGATAAATCGTTGAACTATGGATACCATATTAAATCTTTATCAATAACACAAAGAAATATAAAAAGATCGGACAGGGAAAGTAGCATTCAAGGAAGACAGTCAACCAGGTGTCATCACTTGTCTTCAAAAAGAAGGTAAATCAAAAACGCACTTAAAAAACTGGAGGCCTATCTCGTTATTAAATGTTGATGGAAAAATTGCATCCTCAGCTATTGCCACTCGAATAAAATCAGTACTTTTAAAATTAATATCTGAAAGTCAAAAAGGATTTTTAAAGGGAAGGCAAATTAGTGAATCTACTAGGCTAATATCTGACCTTATTTTAAAATGTGAAGAAGACAATATACCAGGGCTCCTTTGTTTTACTAGATTTTGAAAAAGATCTTTGGAATGGAAATTCATCGAACATTTTTTTACGTTTTCTTAATTTTGGAGAGTCCATTTTAAATTGGTTTCATACATTTTATAATAATGTTTCGAGTTGTTCCCTGAATAATGGCCATTGTTCAGAGTGTTTCCCTATTCAACGCGGGGTCCGACAAGGAGATCCTCTTTCTCCGTATCTTTTTATCATATGTGTTGAATTTTTCATTGCTGCCTTGAAAAAAAAATCACCCTGATATTAAAGGTATTCGAATAAAAGATTCAGAATATTTATTAAATCAATATGCTGATGACTCCTCTCTATTTCTAGAAGATGACGAAATTTCTCTTAATACTGCACTTCAGTTAGTATATAAGTTTTACTTTTGCTCAGGATTAAAAGCAAACTTCGATAAAACAGAAATTATATGGATAGGCTCAAAAAAAGGTTGTCGTGACAAAATCCGTACTGAGAAACCAGTTATATGGAAATTCAAAGGCAAATTTAAACTATTAGGGATAACATACAACTTAGAAGAAGACAACTATTTTATAAACAACTACCTCACCAAACTTAAAAAAATCAAAAATATGTTGAACGATTGGTCCTTTAGAAATCTTACCCCTTATTGGCAAAACAACGATTATAAAAACACTCGCTCTTCCAATCATTATTGATTGTCTAACAGTCCTTCCTTACCCATCGGAACATATATTTGATGAATTCCAAATTACATTGTTTAATTTCTTATGGTCTGGTAAAAATGACAAAATAATACGAACAGTCTTGATAAATCAGATTAAAACCGGTGGTTTAAAAGTACCACATATCAAATCATTAAGTCATTCATTGAAACTTGTATGGGTAAAAAAACTTTTAGACCCAGAAATATTCTCACCATGGAAAACCTTTATTTTAAATGATCTAGAACAGTTCGGTGGTTAGAAACTTTGGTATCTCCATAAAGACGGAATCCTCAAACTAGCAAGTTATCAGAACAGTGCCTGGCAAAATGTAATGCAATCTTGGGCATTTTTAGATAGTGAAAACACCACAAACACACATACAGATATTTTATCAGAACCTATATTTTATAATTTAAATATTGTGTTAAACTGGGACTTAAACCTATTTAAAGTGTTAAGTCAAAATGCAGTATACTTCATTAAAGATCTTGTAAATGAACGGTGTGAGGTTTTATCTTTTAATGATTTCTCAACTAAATACAATGCACGCATTCCATTTACATCTTACTATGGAATAATTAATGCAATCCCTAATGAATGGAAAACGTGTATTAAGAATAAAACTTAAAATGAACATCCTTTAAATAAAAATATTCATAAATTAAAATCAGCAAAAAAAGTAAATCAATCGTTTTATGAAGACTTTTTAAAATCAGTAAGCTTAACACCCAATTACTCGCAAGGAAAATGGAACATAGAACTCGGAATAACCTTAACAAAGGAAGACTGGACATTTCTATATCAACACACTTTTAAAATAACCGATGACACTTACCTCCAAAGTCTTCAATTCAAAATACTTCATCGTATTTTGTTTACTAATGCCAAATTGTATCAATGTAAAATGTCAGAAACAGAACTATGCACTTTTTGCAACAACTCACAGGAAACTGTTTCACATCTATTTTTTGAATGTATGTATTCAAAGAATATACTGCTAAGATTGTTTGAACAAATTAAGAATCGTTGCGGAATTTCTACTGAATTACGACCCGAAGAGGTTTTAAACAGCATGAATATGTTTTAAATTCGATTATTAATATTTGTTTACTTGTCTATAAAAGTTATGTCTATTCAAGCAAATTGAAAAAATGTATGTGTGTGTATATGTATGTATATATATATAAGAATGTAATATTGATAGTTAATTAAGTGTAGGTTTGTACTGACTTCATTTATTCCGTTATTTTCGTTTTTGCTCTTCTTGAAATTCAATTATCTTGACTGGATTATATTATATTTTCTTTCCGTTTAACATGTTTTACCAGCAATGTATATATACATGTTTGCAACTGTATATGTAAGTACACAATGTGTCTGAAATAAACGTATTAAAAACAAAAAAAAAAGTATGTTCGAATAGTGACCATGTGGTCTAAATTGTTCCTCTCCACCACCCCAACAACCACTCCAAGGAGTCAAGTTTTATATAGACATATATAGGGAGAATCTTAAAAACTATTTTTATATAAAACTACATTTATAGAGCTCTCATATATTACATGCTGCATAAACTTATGATCATCGAGCACGTTTGTTCAAATGGTGCCCCTTGGGTAATTGCTCACCCCTTCCCGTTGGTCACAGCTTTACAAATAGTTTCTAGGATAGCTTTTTTTAAAAAATCTTTTCAAACTACAAGAGCGAGAGGTCTAATATTTAGAATGAATAATATGCTGATGATTCTCTTCCAAATATATTTAAATGGTGATACTGGAGTCAAATGTGGCCACACCCCAGGGGTCACATATTTACATGATTATGGGGCAGATTTTTAAAGTAGCTATCCCGCCACGCCAACAACAGCAAATTTTACAACATATGTACACTGTTACCAGCTCATAATTCAATTTACGAATATTCAATTACGGGTAATCGGCACATGTACAGTATTATACACCCGTATAGAGTTTTGATAAACGAGTTTGTGATTGTGTCGTTATTTGACGGGTTAGTTTCCTTAAAGGGCATATATTTACCAAAACGAAATTCAAAAGTATTGGACATGTCAATGGCATTGCATTAGTGATAAGGAAAAAATGAAGAAAGTTTTATGATAACGTCAAATTCCATTGCCTACTTTGATATAAAGTACTGTGCTTCTGTCTAAAATCCAACAACAACGAAGCCACAAGCAAACTAGAAATGGTGCAGTGCAGAGCTGCCATATACACCTGCAATACAAACAGGAACACTAGAACAGTCAGGGACATGCTCGACAGTCTGAAATGGGAGTCCTTAGAGTCCAGACGCATCAAAACCCAGCTGACAAGTCTACACCGGATCTACACAACCTTGTTGACATTGCATCTTCTGATTATGTTAAATCAGCATTTACTCGTATGAAGGTGCGAAATTCAACTAAGGATCGACAGATTTCGGCCGGAACAGACACTTACAAGCACAGTTTTCTCCCTCGCACAGACTGCACCAAGACCTTCTTATCAGCATCCACTGCAGAGACTCCTGACATAACCCTAAAATTGTGCAACCTACTGCATGTTTAGTGATTGACTCATTTACAGTCCGCTACTATGCTTTGCTCTTTGATTGTGCGATGACAAGACAGATCGTGGACTCTATGTTATCAGAATCCAAAAATACCGCATTAATTCATTGGGATTCACATTGTTTTCTTCGCAGAATCATATAGGCAAGGGGTTTTGTAGTCATCTTGAGACACTCAACAGAACCAGTGAATCGGATACAACACAACCTCTGCAAACCTCCGTAAGAAGCATATCATCGGACGTGTAATCTATGAAATTCTGTCTGTGATTAAAGGTAACCATCAACGAAAATATAGAATCTATATTTAGAACTTTAGTATCTTTAATGACTTACTCATCAAAATAAAATCAGGGCAAGAGTGAGGTTTGGTGCACCCTACAACATGATTTAAACCCTAGCGGTGTTTTTGCCACTGACCGTTCCAAGGCGGAACCCGTATTGTCAACGCTTTTATATTTGTGGTGTGATATCTTGCCTTTTATTCATCTTTGTAATTATTGTTTGCTTCTACGCGTGTTTGCGGTTGACTGTCGTCCTTGCATGCTATATTTCCTGTTCGACTTGTATATCTACTTTTCGTACACTTCATGCAGGAGCTTGCCAAGATGACATCGAATGCAGCAGTCCACTCAGACTGTTCAGTTTAGGATCCGATGATGATCAGAGCTCTATCGGTTGGATAAATTATCATTTTCAGATTATGCGCTACGTTTGTTGGTCTTAAGCTAAAGAACTGCATGGCGCAGTCTAATAACTATCCCTTATTACCCTTACTACCCTTTGCCTTTTATCTAGCTGTTTCTAACTTTTGTGTAATTGTTAATTGTTAATTGTGCCCTTTTTTAAAGTCACTATCCGGAACGCATTTGTCAAGCATATGATTTAACAATCAAAATAAAAACGTTTGATTGGTCAAATTGTCCACGTGACCAATAACGAAAGTAACTAATAGCTTTAAAAACCATGGTTTCTGCGCAAAAAACCTAGGTAATTAACCTAATGGTGGCATGTGGCTGCCGTCGCGATAATTCACGCGCTATAATAATTTCAGTTATTTAGACAACTATTTACTCCTATATGTCGACTTATAAATACGAGAATGGGGATGAAATAAAGATACAAATATTGCTATATCTACCGCCAGATGCTTGCCATTTTCGGGATGGTTAAAATTCTGTACTGTTGATTTTCATGAATATTGAGTTCTGCTCAACACGGCGCCAGAGGGCGTGAGCGGTAGCTATCATATTTCACTACCGCTCATGAACAGTCTCAATCATAGATCTAGTTAACAAACGAAAGTAAGAAAACATCACGAACTTTCCCTAGATGAAATACATATAATACACATATGCTAATTAGATGTCATAAATAAACAATTGCATGCAAATGACTCATACGTACTTTCTTAGAAGCAATACAAATGAGTTTTCTTTCTAGGTGCAATACATGTAAAGAATATATGCGTGAGAATACCAAGTACTCTCCCTAGATAAAAATACAAGTTATAATGCTATTTTAAAAAGGTTGGTTCTCTGCCACAGGATATTTAATTTTATAACAATGATGCTGTTCTATAAATTGTTAATATATTCAGCTACTTTGGTATTGTTTTTGCAATTGAAGGACCATTTTCATATGCTCAATCAGCTCATGTAGGTCAAGCGTTAAAGGCGATATTTAAAATGAATGCATGTCTTTATAAATACGGATTTACCAATTGAACATATTTGATAAATTAATTACTCATATTCCAATGGCAGGTACCTGTCTACCGAAAGTGCCCGGATGTGATACACCGATCTACATATGTGCGTCGATGCGGTGAGTAAATATTTGTTTTTATGAAGTTTATAATCCGATTGGATTAAAATGTTTCTGCGCAAAGTACCCGACCTTGTCTCTAGTTTCTAGCGGCGAAGTATTCTAGTCCAAAAAAGTAATGATGAACGAGAAGAATCGATTCATCTGATGATTTTGAAGCTGAAAATAAATGGCCATATTTCCCAGATCCCCAAAAACCTTGGCAGAGCTTCGTAAGTTAGTTTGTTTGTTATGAAGAGAACTGTAACTAATGTTGTAATAACTTGTAGTTCAATCCATTTGCATATGTTTCTATGAATAGTGTGATGTTGAATTGATGTATTGTAACATATCTGCAATAAAATATTATTAATCTAAGTTTGTTTGTTGGTTTGGTGTTTTACCTCATTTTTAACACATGCAAGACGGTCTATTGTTTATGGTGGAGGCGTCACGTCCATAAACCCGTATGTTATGCGCAGTTTACATTCTCAAAGTAGTGCATATAATCAAACACATGCAACGGTTTATCACTTTTGACATTATGGGTTCTTTTCTGTTCTTTTCGGTGATAACGTTTTATTGAAGAGCTATTTCGAAACGAAAATGGGAATGTGTGGTATCTATATTATGGTATGACATCAGAATTACAACTGGATAAGGTTTGTTCATTTTAAACATACTTAACAGTAGATCATAAACTATATAAATTGTATTTATAAAAATGATTACAATTGAGCTTGTGCTAATCGCGGCATATGTAGCATATTATAAGTAAGATGTTCTTATATACAACCCGGAAGTCCATGTGTACGTCTCAAAGCAAATAATGGGCGTTAGTAACCCTCACTCAGGCAGTTAGTATTCGGTGAGTAGGCCTTTATAATTATGTTGTGAAATAAACCTCTGGTTGAAAAGTATTGATCTCTGGTTGAAAGGTTGTTTCACGTAGACTACCAACAGACTGCGTAGAACACGTTAGTACTTTTTGTCATGTCTTGTGTAAGCGAGACCTAATCCTCGCCAAAGGTTTAACAACGGCATGTAGTGCTAGTTATTTTTAAGAGCTCGCCAACACAATATAGGTTACTTCGAGCCAGACCTGAGGCGGGGTGGAGGGGGTTGGTGGGTGGGTGCGGGTGGGAAAGATACATATGAATTCAGAAACTTACAGTTCTCTTACTATCAAATATATTCCTTTGCTCGCAACGTGTTTAGATAAAATACTACTGTTTAACGGGCCCATCCGATGTTGAAATCTCGGGAAAGTGTCCTGGCTGACACACTGAAGAAATCCACCTCGGCTCCACCGCGGCCCCACCGCAGCCCCTACTCGGTTTCACCTTGGTCCACCGTGGCTCCATCGCGGTCCCACCGTGGCATAACCTCGACCCACCTCAGCCCCACCTCGTGACACCCAGGCCCCATCGCGACTCCAACGTGGCCCCATCTCGACTCAGGGAAGCCCCAGTTTTGGCCTACTGCGGAAACACATCGGCCCACCGCACCCTAACTCGCCCCACCACGGCACTACCGCGGCCCCATTTCGTCCTACCAGGGCTCCACCACGGCCACACCTCGTCCGACCTCGGCCCCATCACAGCCCCACATTGGCCCCACCTCAACCCACATCGCCCCAACCGCGGCCCCAACGGGGCCCCGCCATGTTTTTTAAGATCTTGCTCATAAATTAAGTTCATTAGGAATTAAGAACAAATGCAAACAATCAGATCTCCAAGTCTTTAAACATATTATTATGTAGAACTAGAACTATCTTTAAATGCCTACACTTATCACTCTCCCCAATCAAAAGCAGATATGTCAAGCTATATTTACCTTGTCCATTTATAATAGACAACCATTTTTCAATTTGTATAAACATATTTTAATGGATGAATGATTACTTAAAAGTTGGAATCAAATTGTAATGGAGCCTACATATGAACATATGTTATACTAGTACGAGTAAACAATACAAAAAGTCCTTAAACTCGTTTAAACGTACATTGCTCTGTATAAAATATGATGGTCAATAAAGCGTTAACCCACTTACATCAGAGTTGTTTAAACGGGTAAACAGTTATAAAAGTACCGATTTAAAAGGTGTATTGGTTTAAATTACAAATACAATCTTATCAGGTCATAGAGGTAGTCACAAATTATAAATAGCTGTCACGCAGATCACCTCGGCGATCTCTACACTTTTTAACCCTGGCGCGTAAGCATAGTTAAGAAATAAACTCTTCGGGTCTTGTATTTTATATGTTCAATGTAATTTCTTTTAAAGGTTTATGGATTATTTAGTTTATTTTTATAAATGTAATACAGAAAACTAATCAATTGAAAACATTATCTGCACAATAACATTATTCAACTTTTGTAGACAAACTCTTGAAGATCTACAAGTGTACTCTCATTGATGAGAGGAGGATACCATAATGTTGAGTTAATAGATAAACTGTCCAGGTTATTATCTCTCCATATTGCAATACATTGGGGGACTGTTCTTGGTGAAAGGAGGTCATGGATTAATTTTTTTTGAGGTCAAAATGTCCCAATAATAAAAACCTGTCCGCCCAATATCTCGTGGATAGATTATTGGCCCTTATAAGAACACCTACATGTATTGTTTTTAGGACGTAGATCACCTTGATTCCATCCTCTTTTCCGTAAGATAATTCCTCACCATTTGCAGGTATATCCATGCCACTTTTCAACTTGACTGTCTAAAGTGAAAAAAGACCCATTTATAACGGAATAAATAGGTCGGAAGTTAAAATCAATATGATAAAATCGTAACAATACCTTGTCCACACAATAGCTCTTCAAAATTTATAAAAACACTCATCATGCTCATACAGTTCTCAATGGACTGTTGTATGCATTATTTCAATCGCCATTTAACGAGGTACAGTGTTCTTCGATAAATTTAAACTTGACCTGCATGAGAGAAGGAATCCTATTGATCTCAGGACCAATATATTTAAGGTCAAGGTCAATATGCCCCGAGCATAAAACATCTTGTTTGCACTCATGAAATATCACAGGAGGACAGTTCTTGTAAAATAATGACTTATCCCTATTGTCAACGCTTTTATCTTTGTGATGTCTTTAGCTCCAGGTTGTTGGTATTCCTATGGGTACTAACTGTGCGCCACTTGTTGCAGATTTGCTTTTGTCTTGCTATGAAAGAGATTTTATGTTGAGTTTGTCACCTGCTAGCCAGGGTGAAATTATTGATGCCTTTAATAATACTTCTCGGTATCTTGATGACATACTCAATATTGATAATCCGTTCTTTGCTCATATGGTTACTAACATTTATCCACCAGTGCTCACGTTGAATAAAGCCAACAGTTCGGATACAGTAGCAGCATTTCTCGAACTTCATCTCTCAAATGATTTTATTCATACTAAAATCTATGATGAGAGATGATTTCAATTTTAACATCGTTAACTATCCACATCTGGATGGAGATGTACCTCGTGCTGCCTCATATGGGGTGTATATCTCCCAGCTCATTCGATTTGCTAGAGCGTGTAATGATGTTATAGACTTCAATGATCGAAATCAAGTTATTACAAGTAAACTTCTTCAGCAGGGTTTTCGTTATCACAAACTACGTAGATCTTTCTCTAAATTCTACCGCCGCAACGAGGGCCTGCTGGAAAAGTACAACACCAACCTTAAAACACTTCTGCGACTAGGCATATCACAACCGTCATTTTATGGAGATGTGGTCTATAATCTTCGAAAGTTAAAGGGGTCTGACGGGTTTCCTGACCGCTTTACAAATTTAATCAGGAAAGGAAATATAAAAAGATCGAACAAGGAAAGTAGCATTCAAGGAGAACAGTCAACCACAAAACACAGAAACAAACACGCAAACAGACAAACCAGAAGGCAAAAACAATAATAAATGCAAACGACATCACAAACACAAAGAGGGTTGACAATAGGGCTACCGCCTTGGAACGGTCAGTGGCAAAATAGGCCACTGGGGGTTTAAACCGGTTCTAGGGTGCACCAAACCTCACACTTACCTTACTGTCATCTCATTAAAACAGGACAGTGTAAATAAAGAAATCCCCGCCATGATCTAATCTCTAACCAACAAGGCAGCATCAATAGGCAATATAAGTAAAACACAAATATGCTCGTGTAAATATAATACAAAATAACAATAGCTAGAAAGCCACAATGAAGGTACTCAATGACTTTGCAGAAGCCAGAGCAGTAAGAGAATAAACCATTAAGGGCACGACAAGAAGTTCGTCAGAAAAGGTTATAACCCTTTGGTTTTACAGCGCACTGCATGTTTAGTGATTGACCCCTCTACAGTCAGTCATTACGCTTCACTTTTCACTTGTGTGATAACTGGAATACCTCTTGGGACTCTATGATTGTACCTACTGAAACCCCAACTAAGGGAGGTGGGTGCATGAGCTTTCGTCCCTCGGGTTTTCTGGTCGAACCCTAGATTGGTTTTCTCTTTAGCTGCATCTACTATGGTTGTTCAGTACGATTCTGGATACATCCTGAGATGTTTATTATTTTGTATGTATATCTTTAGTTAGTTTCTCTGGATGTGGACTTTATTGTTAGATATTTCCCTTTGATGGGATGTAGTTTTGTTTACATTGTCTTGTCTATTTGGGCGCTGAAGACAGTATAATAGCGAGGATTGTGCGCATATAAAATCGATTCAAGCTAACCAGTAGGCATTATTGCCTACTGACCGTTCCAAGTCGGTAACCCTGTCTTCACCACTCTTTCTGTTGTTTTTGTATCTTTCATTGTAGTTTCAAGTCCTTGTTTGCAGTACAGTGCGGACCTACGATGCCACCTACGTTCGGACGCTTTGGTTTCTATAGGCCCCTATATATCATTAAGCTGCCTTGCATTTGTTATGGGTAAAATGTAACAAGAAAGGAAGTAAAACCAGAAACAACGTTTTCTAAAATATAATCAACACATTTATTTAAATACTACAATGAAAATGAAAAATATTCACTTACAGAAAATATATATAATGGATCCAGTATTCCTTTAAAATCCAATATAAGAATAAAATTCAAGTTATATTAGCAAGGGTCCCTTTAATCTAAAAATGTTAAGTGTCCAATTTCTCTTCAAGACTTTCCTGGTGTATTAATTCACTATAGTCGAAAAGTCCAAATAATCCAATAGTCCAATAACACTAGATGAGCACACTTTTTTTTATCCTCTCACAATATATTTTAAGTCACAGCAGCGTCCAATGTTTTGTAAATTCTCAATTGCAATAATGAACCAAATTTTCGAACTTTGACTAACACTGAAACAAAAAGAACACCCCCATGGGTTATATTTATACTATCAAAAAAAGTCACACTAGAACATTCCAGTAAGATATAAAGCTATTTTTAAATAACCTTAACATTCATGTGATGTATGACATGATGTAAACAATAATCTAGACATTACTAGAATATTATATAAACACTGGATGGCAAACAGTCTATAAAAAATATCCAGCTATTTATATGTTCTATTAATAGAAACAATTTGACAGCCAGAATCAATAAACATGTACACTTATGTAGCATTATATATATGAGGGTAACATATTCATCGTTTTACATTCGGATTGTTATTGGTGAGGAAAGGGTTTCTGTTACATGTAACGTCAATGTTATCAATTGAACATGTTGGCCGTATTCAGTCTATGAAGCTTCAAATGTGAATTATGATTGGTAAGAAAAAACCTATTCACTTTGCACTTTGCAGAAATATTGCAGTCTCGGTTTGATTGAGACTGTTCATGAACGGTAGTGAAATATATTTTCTTTATAAGTCAAAGTTCAAGATCACTGACACAAGACCGTGCCAGACCTTGTCAACTGTCATGCAACTTTACAGGTAGAATGTTCTTGTTAATCGGAGGACACCTATTGCTGATAGACCCAGCATGTCAACGGTTATGATGTTATTGTCTCTATTAATGTTGGGGTCAATATGTCAAAGTCTAACGTCACCGTAACGCGATCATTAGGAATAATTTATTACTTTTTTTACAATATTACCTATTGTTTGTACGTACGTAGGTGGTATGTCACTGCTACATCAATGTTTTCAAGACAATAGATAACGTATTCCTGAGTTTTATAACAACTTCACAAGATGTCATTCGTAACAGTGTTACCCATGAGTGTTTATATAATCTCTTTTTTTCGTCTGATAACCGTGCCTTTTAACATTGTATCCTTTTATCAAAAATATTAAGTGGAGATATATTGGATGGCATCAAGGGGAGCGTTCTAGTTATAGTGTATCTCTTCCTCCTTACGTTCCTGTTCTAGTTCTACTTGTTTCTCTCTCTCTCTCTCTCTCTCTCTATCTCTCTCTCTGAATGGATCTATAAAAAACACGGGTGAATCGGATCGTATTCTTTCTTTCGTAGATTATATGATGTGCTAACACCGAGAGAGGTTTGTGGCCTCTGTCTCGGGTAGATGAGTGATTTTCATGTTGACTATTTTTGGTTCTATGTCCTTCTTTTTTCTAGGACTTTTTTCGCCTCACTATCCCGCTTTTCAGTATCGTTGTCGAAACGGAAAAGAAACATCAGTTCTTCGGTGTGAGAGGATGCAGCATCGAACATATTTCTAAAGGCTTTGGAGTATTGTTTTACTACATGGTTTATGCATCAGGCTGTGTGTATTAAACGCCGCCAATGCTTTATGGAATGAAATGAGTATCTTTGTAACATGGTAATATTTACTTGCATTGTAAATACTATTTCAACTTACCCTGCTTTTAAAGGGTTTATCCTTGCATATCTACGATGTTTCAGTATAGACTGACGTTCTGAAATAATTGTATACTAACTATAAATTCGTCGTTTCAGTATTCTATTCTTATGGATTACCAAAAACAATACCTATGGGGAAACAGATTTTAGAGAGGGAACATTGTGGAAGGTGAAAGGTCTGACACCTATAATTCATGTACAGATGGGCGGTAAGCTTTCAGAAAGTTATATGTATTTAAGTCGTATTAAGAAGAAAACCTGTTTTTATTTTGTAACTGATCTTCACCAAACTGTTTCGAAGTCTCTAGATATATCCCTCTCTCTATCCATCTATCTCTCGCTCTCTCTCTCTCTCTCCGTCTCTCTCTCTCTATATTCTCAATCTCTCTTTCTCTCTCTCTGCAATAAATACAATTTCAGAGTGCATATAAGAAAACCCATCGTTCGTACACATGTAGGTTATTCATATACACCCTCACAAAAATGTTTTATGTATTTGATGTATAATAGAAATATTAAAACTGTGCAAGGGTTTTGTGGCCTTGAATGTAGATTGTCAAGAAACTATTTGTGTCATCCTCTTTAAACGAAAACCTACTTTTATCTCATTTTATCCTGCATCTTACTTAAGAATTTTAATAAAAAACATACACACGCAAAGCGATTACAACACGCAGTTACTGTTACAATACAACACACTGAACACAGAAAAAGTTCGGTAGGTGATTGTAACAGCATACACTACTCGATCGGCCAATTTCTAGTATTCTGAAAACGACCTAATATATACATGTAAAGATTGGAAGTGAATATATATACTAATACATAGACAACGGTGACATACGATACCACACAGTTTAACACATACTGGTAGAGAATATACATGTAAAATTCACAAGGGTGGATATACGTGTATAAGGGCTAATAAGCTAAATAGATAAGTAACACAACGGTACCTCTTTATGGCAGCTGACGAAGGAATTTTTATTCCGAAAGATCCTTTGCATACAGGATATTGTTTTCCTAGTGAAGTAGACACTGTTGTCGTAGTTAAAATACTTTGTAAGAGATAGTTAACATAATTTATCTAAAGTATTATACTGCCTCCGAGATTAAAACTCGGGGAAGGTAGTCTGTATGGTTAATACAGATACAGGCCACATATTATTGTTACACATAATATAGCTGAGTACACTATACATTGTTTAGAGATAATCGCCTACTCTAATGTGAGCTGTTTACTGTCCTCCTTGAATGCTACTTTCCCTGTCCGATCTTTTTATATTTCTTTTGGTGTGAGTACAGTATTAAGGATATGCACATATAATAATCCGTTAAAATTTACTGTAATATGCATAAAAAAAACACTCGGGGTAAGATTCCCCAGGAGGATCTCGCCAACTGGGAAGGCGAATCCTTTGAGGTCAGTTGGGCCCTCTGCTAGGCCAGATGCTTCCAAACCCCCTCAAACAATTTTGCTCGGAAGGTGTCTTTCAAATTTACCAAGCACAATAAATAGAGTTACATTGTAAACAAAACAAAATTCCGTTCCAATGTGGTGTCCCTATTGTCAGTCATTTTATGTTTACCTTTTATTTATTCTTGCAATTGTTGTTTGTTTCCATGCTTGTACAATCTTCCTAATGTTGTTCCAATAGTGGCATTGGAATCAAAATTCGCTCTGCTCCAGCGGAAGCAAGTAAGGAAATCTCTGAAACTTTTAACTTTAAACTGAAATTAGACAGATGCATATGAAACAATGCTACCTATATAAAAAGCTCAATGATTTGTGGTTTAGAAAAGACAATTTCTCAAGAATTTTGTTATATAAGATTATGTAACATGTGAATACTGGGATGGGGTTAAATTATATGCAGACTATGTTATGTACACCAAGAGTTACTCTTCTTTTCATAATACATTTGATATTAGTCTGACCAATAACTGGTTATATGGTAATTTCAAATATGAAGAAATCGGTTTAGAAACTATGACAATTTTACACTCTGTCGTTATTATTTAGAGCCAGTGATGTTCAGAAGGAATCTCTATTATGCTCTGATTATGACAAATGATACACATGTGAATATTGCTAACATTTTAAACGACATCATCAGCTGGAACGTACAGTTCCACCAAGACATTAAGAGCCAGTTTTAAATATACTAAGTGTTACCTTAGTTCAAAATATATATACGTGGTGTTACAAGTAGGTAGTAGATAGAAGTCTCGACTTCACGAAGTCTAAATTTGTGTATTTTGCATAAGTGTATAGTACTACATATAGTTAGTAACACGTTCGTTCAAATGGTGACCATTCATTTAAATATGGTTCATATGCTACGTTGGTCGTTCAAATATTACGTGGACATTTTTAATAGTTATTACACTTTTATAAATCAAGTAAATTAAATTATATACCAATAAATGTTTACATTTTCACTTTTATATAAGTAAAAATTATAAAATTATTTGAAACAGGTTTCAAGAAAAACCGAGTGTTTACAACCCCACTTTAGACTCCACGGAGCACGTCTTTGCTATGGCGCCGCCGTGAAAACCAACAACAACCTAACGTTATAAATTATGAAAAATGCTAGAAATTACAAACGTAATTGTTATTTAATTAGATAATTGTATAAGTCATGGTTTGCATTAAAAAATGTTACAGCATTGTTGAATAATCATGTTTTTTAAATATATCACAGCTTCGGAAAGAGATCATACGAATTCGATCGAGTTTAGCATAACTATTCAAAATATTCAGAAATCAAAATAGCAGTCATTCAAAAAAGACATGTTTATTGAACATATATCGGTATTCTTAATTTATTAACATATATAATTTGAAGAAAATATGTAAAATTTGTTGTATTTCATTTTTGTATTATTTATTTTAATATTTTATTAACATTTTAGTGCTCCGTGATTTTTTCGTCAATTTTAACTTAAAAGCAAGGAATTGTTCGAATACTTATTTTATTTATCATAGTTCTACTTGTTCCATATTTATAAAATTTCAAAATTGTTTTTTTTTGGAATACCATTGACAATGCTACTTTAGTTTTGTGTATTTGTGCCGACGATTTTCCTTTTGTTTAGCCGAGGGCTGGCGTGGCGCAGTCGGTAGCGCGGCGAATTTGTAACCGGAGGCCCCCTTGTTCAATCCCCCATGGTGCCACTAAGTTCCGTCGGTGTGTTCTTGGGCAAGACACTTTCCCTAGCCCCGTCCGTCAGATGGGGACGTAAACCGGGCGGTCCCGTGTATAAGTCTATCCTCCGAGCACGTTAAAGAACCGTAGGAATCGATTCGATAATAAGAGTAGGGCAGGTTCCCGGATTCCTATGTATCCTTCCCCTCTCTCTGGGGCGGCTCTAAATAACCTATACTATGTTGATGAGCCGTTAAACAACATTCAATTCAATTTTATTTAGCCATTCCCGGAATGCACTTTGAAATAAAGACGTCACATTTTGGACTGTTCCGTGGATGGGTTTCTCGCCCTATTATATCCTGTATTGAAATGTAACTAGACATAAAAATGAAATACAAAAACATAAAAATTTAAAATCTTACCTTAAATTTTCTTCCAAATATATATGTTAATAATTTAAGAATACCGATATATGTTCAATAAACATGTCTTTTGGAATGACTGCTATTTTGTACACTGTCCCGTTTTATTGGGTTGACAGTAGGGTAAGAATGAGGTTTGATGTTTGCCCATGATCTTTCTTGTCGTGCCCTTAATGGTGTATTCTCTTACTGCTCTGGCTTTTGCAAAGTCATTGAGTACCTTCATTGTGGCTTTCTAGGCTATTTTTTTTTTATTATATTAACACGAGCATATTTGTGTTTTACCTATATTGCCTATTGAAGCTGCCTTGTTGGTTAGAGATTATATCATGGCGGGGATTATTTACACTGTCTGTCCTGTTTTAATGGGATGACAGTAGGGTAAGTGTGAGGTTTAGTGCACCCTAGAACCGGTTTAAACCCCCAGTGTCCTACTTGGCCACTGACCGTTCCAAGGCGGTAGCCCTATTGTCAACCCTTTTGTGTTTGTGATGTCGTTTGCATTTTTTATTACTTTTGCCTTTTCGTTTTTCTGATTGCGTGTTTGTTTTTGTGTTTTGTCGTCGTCCTTAAATGCTGCTTTCCCTGTTCGATATTTTTATCCTTCTTTTTGCTGCACCATAGAACCTGGTTTAAACCCCCAGCGGCCTTTTTTTCACTGACCGTTCCAAGTCGGTAGCCCTATTGTCAACCCCTTTGTGTTTGTGATATCTTATTTGGCCTTTTATTCATCTTAAATTTGTTGTATGTTTCTTTGTGCGTTTGTGGTTGACTGTCGTCCTAGATTGCTTCTTTCCGAGTTTTATATCTATATGTATCGATTTCTTGTTTAAATCATTTGATTTCTTATGAATTGGATTACAACATATATGAATCTTAAAGGTTTACGTCAATAAATGAGAGCGATATCACAAGAGTCCACGTATTATTTGAACAGCCCTTGTTTACATAAACTTATATTGGGAAAAGATATCTCCTTCGCTGAATCTGAAAACCATATTCTCTCATATTTTATATATGGCATATACTTAAGGTGGCATTCATCCTTACCCAGGGATCTCGAATGGCTCAACTGTTGCCAACCATGGGGCTTTTTTTTCTCTTTTTTTTCACGACAGCTCTTTTATGTTCTGTTACTATAGCAAGTAAATTGGCCCGCTCGTTTTATATTCCCTTCTAATAAAGATTTTCGCTATAACAATGACGGCTTTGTAAAGAAATATAAAAAGATCGGACAGGGAAAGTAGCATTCAAGGAGGACAGTAAACCACAAAACACAGAAACAAACACGCAAACAGACAAACAAGAAGGCAAAAGCAATAATAAATGCAAACGACATCACAAACACAAAAAGGGTTGACAATAGGGCTACCGCCTTGGAACGGTCAGTGGCAAAGTAGGCCACTGGGGGTTTAAACCGGTTCTAGGGTGCACCAAACCTCACACTTACCCTACTATCATCCCATTTGAACAGGACAGTGTAAATAAAGAAATCCCCGCCATGATCTAATCTCTAACCAACAAGGCAGCATAAATAGGCAATATGAGTAAAACACAAATATGCTCGTGTAAATATAATACAAAAAAAAAAAAAAAAAGCCTAGAAAGCCACAATGAAGGTACTCAATGACTTGGCAGAAGCCAGAGCAGTAAGAGAATACACCATTAAGGGCACGACAAGAAATATCATGGAAAAACATCAAACGCCACCGTCCCAATGGGTTTTAGGTAGGCGTCATCATAGGGTCCACAGCCTGTCCGGTCATCGTACAATTAAAGAGGAAAGCATAGTGGCGAACTGTAAAAGGGTCCACCACCAAGCATGCAGTACGTTGCAAAATGATAAGGTCATAACCTCTTTTGATAAACAAGTTTAACAAAGATAGTATGAAAGGGATCATGACCAAGAATCTTACGAAGTTTATAAATCACATCACCATAGAAGTCAGGTTGGGATAGTCCTTGTCGCAGAAGAGTCCTTAAATTACATTTATATTTGGAAAGAAGATCAGGGTTACGATAATACAATTTTGCAAAGGTTTTACGAAGTTTATGGTAACGGTAACCCTGATTGAGTAACTTTTTAGTTATACAAATATTACAAATATTAAAGTCCTCAACTCGAGTACAAGCTCTAGAAAAACGAATAAGTTGAGACAGATAAACCCCATAAGAAGTTGCTCGGGGAACATCCCCATCCAAGTGGGGATAATTAACAATGTCAAATATAAAATCATCTCTCTTGTCATTGATTTTGCTAATTATTTTACCATTTTCAATCGAGAGATCTATATCAAGAAAAGAAGCGTTATTATCAGATATATTTTCTTTATTAAGCCGAAGTTCTTTAGGATAAATATTATGAACCATGGTTGGAAAGAAAGGGTTGTCAATGTTCAGTATGTCATCCAGATACCGAGAGGTGTCATTAAAAGCTTCAATAACATCTGCCTGGGTATCTGGTGAAAGACTCAACATGAAATCGCTCTCATAGCAAATAAAAACAAATCTGCGACAAGTGGTGCACAGTTAGTACCCATAGGGATACCAACAATTTGTCTGTAAACGGTGGTACCATGCCTGACGAAAATATTATCTAATAGGAAGATGAGTGCTTCACAAACTCCATAGCAAGTCCACATAGTATAATTGTCTAAACGGCCGTTAGTGAAAAACGCTTTAATATTATTACATGCCAAACATGTAGTATTTTCTCTAGCGAATGTTTTTTGAATAAGAGAAATTAGCTTGTCTTTAATAAGATGATGTGATAAGGTTGTATATAGTGTCGAGAAGTCATAAGAACATATTGATGAAACTTGACCTTTATTTAAAATTTTATCAAGAACATCTCCTGAATTTTTTATAGACCAAAATAAATTAATCCCAGAGTTTTCATAAGTTTTATCACAATATAGTTTAACGTGATCTTTAACGGCACTAAGACAAGAAGTTAAAAGTTTGGAGATGTTTGTTGTGGTGCAGGCACTAGAATTCGAAATAAAGTGAGCCTTATACGGATTTTTATGTAATTTAGGAATCCAGTACATGGTAGGCAGTTTATTTTGCTTATCGATTACACCAGCCTTGAAAGTAGTACACCGAGTGATATGTGCGGAAACAACATCATCCTCGGTAGAATTAACTGGAGTATACGAATTGGTGCTGCCGAGTTCCAGAGATAAAACATTGACGTAATGTAGACGTCAAACAATAATTACATTATTAGCTGCTTTATCTGCAGGAACTAAAACAAATTTATTATGAAATTCCTGAATTCCTGATTTTAGATTACGAAAGGAAAACCTAGGTCTCGGAGGTAGTAAAGAGGGGTTAGCATTATAAAAGTTAATACGTGTATCTATAATTTTAAGAATAGACTTTTTCCAAGTAGAAAGCGAATTTGGGTCCGCATGTTCTCTAAGACACCATTTGATACTAAAATCTTCAATGGAGTGGGCGATTTGGGCACGACAGGCATTAAAATCAATAGTTGACGGTAATCTATATTTAGGACCTTTCGAAAACAAATGCCGAATACGTTTATCAACAATATCAAAATCACCAGTGATGTCATGACCTGCTGGAGCATAGCAAAATTTTGATGTGTTGCATTGACATTCCTTAGGAGTATAATGTACTATATCAAGGTCAGAAACTATTTTGTTGTAGTTGAAAATAACATTTCTAAAAGTTTTTTTTACTTATAACAAATTACAGGATTTTCAGAATTTTTGAAATATTTTGGGATAAAATCAACTACATGAGTATCTCGAAAAATACTAGGCATGTCAATGAAATCAATACCTTTGTTAATATATAGTAGTTTTAGAAAATGCCCGACGTGATCGGACTCCTTGTCAATATGGGGTCGGAGAACATGTTGTGTATAACTTTGAACTATGGAAGCAGTGTTATCGTCGATCAACTTTAGTGATGAAATGGACAAAGAGGTAAGCCGCGAAAGCAGAGAGTGCTTTCAATATTGTTTAAAAATGGTATGTAAATCAGCAACAGAAAAAATTACACGCGACTTACGTTTGATGTTACCATTACGCCTAAGACCATGAGACCTAGCTTTACGCTTTCGGATAGAAAATATAGAAAAAATGTCAATATTAGGATCTTTAGAAATATTTCCTTCTTGATAAATATTGTCATTAAGGCCGAGTGGATAAGGTGTCTGTAAGTTTTTCATCCACTTAAGTTCTGCAATATGTCTAGCTTTGATGTTAAAGCTTTTAGTAGCATCATTATCAAAAAATATATATTCAACCGGTTGAACAATTACGTTATTAAAATTATGAACTGACTGACGGAAGTGTTGGTACAAGTAATTTTTTAACTTTTTAGGATTACTTGCATTATATTTGTGTTCACGAAATCGAACTTTTAAGGATCGACCTGTTTGTCCAACATATTGTATACCGCAACTTGGTGCATATCAAGTCAGAACATAAATTACGTGAGAAGTACGTCAATCAACATTAGAAGCTAGACATACATTAAACAATCTACCATTAACAGCTGATTTAATATTGGACTTGCAAGATAAATAATTGCAACAACTGCACCTCTTAGTATTGCACTTATTTTAGAGGGAAACACCCTGCGCTTTGAATGAACTAAATGATTTCTGAAAGGAGACTTTATATAGTATTTCCTCAAAACAGGTGATCGTAGAGGAGTTACGGAAATTTTTGAGCCATTATTAAAAATCCTAGTAATATTATTAGAAGGAACAAGAAACGAGGTTGCCGAATGAAGATGTAAAGGTGTAAGGCGTACATATGGTTTAATTCTAAGAAATGAAGAGGAATTTTGTGGAATTTGTATTGATGACGCAGAGTGTAACCGAAGAGGTGAAAGATTTATTTTTAAAGTTTTAACTGATAGACTCATATTTGTTAATTTGGAGAGTAATACCATTCTGTGAAAAGCGAAATAAGGGCCAATTAGTAATTATTGGAGATACGAAATAGAATCGTATCAAAGATCCATAAGAAATAATATTAGTAAACTTACGGACTGTTAAAAGAGGTCCAAAACTCGACATCAGTGTCTAATACAAGATAATGAGGAAAGTTAAGGAAACCCTAATAAAATGGGCCAAAATGTCGATCAGCACAAAACCTTCAACGCGGTATATGAAACACACGTGTTTAAGGAAAAACTGGACCAAAGAATGTCATACAATCCCTGTAGGATGTAAAAATAACAATATTGATTGGATGTACGGGGAGACTTTTTACGGTCGCCACACGGCACAAACAATACTATTGTGTAAGTCTATTTATTTGCAATTCGGTCTCTACCTGTATTATCTTTAAACATTCAGTTTCACTGATATCAAATTACTTACTATGTTTAATACTATTTATGTACAATAGTAATCCTAAACCAGTCCCTTTTTCAGATATAAACGCTATGAAAGAACTCATTCTGTAACAAGCAACCCACCTTCTTCTGAATCAGTCGGTATATTACTGTAGTCATTTAAGAACAAACATGGCAACTAACAAGACTGAAAAATATAGTAGAATAATCATCCTTATGGCAAAAGGCTGTACAAAACTGGTTCGAATATTCACTATTAAAACAATTGAGAAGTCTTCACCAGCAGGCAATGTTCCGAACCCATGGACAATAGAGCAATTCCTCGAACATCACAAAGAAGAGATTTGTAAGAAGAAACCTAATCCAAAACAAAAGCGCCTGCTGTTTCCAGGCTCGTTAGTAGTAGATATTGAAGAGTGGGATATACAACTCTTATGCTTCATTTTATTTGCATTTTGCTCCGTTTCTTCTGACATCGAAATGGACCTGCACGCATTAAACAAACTACGGAACAAACTGTGTCACAAGGGAGATCCCAGCATTTCAGATTCTGAATATGATGGGTATTTGTCAAAGCTAAAGATAATAATTCAAAGGTTATTGATGGAAATCAACGACGATGATCTTAAGAATAAAATAGATGCTTTAGTTGAACAAGTAGAACATGGTACGAATGATGTCATCAAAGTAATGAAAGATTGGTATGACAGAGAAACACATATAGCAAATCAATTGGAGTGCTTAAAAGAAGGACAAAGATGTACGTCGCACACGCTTGACAGAGTGGAGGATCAACTGGTCAGATTTGACAAAGGTATAACACTATAAAGACGAATGTGTCTACCCATTATTATTTGCTTAAATGCATTTCTTCTAAATATGTTCTGAGGGTAAGACATGAACGATAATGATGATATTTTAATGTACGTTTCAGCTTACAATTACAAGGCAGTACGTTACTGCATTTCCTGAGCAATTTCTATGGATGTATTGTGAACTCAAACATTAGGCATCCGTTTAAATACAATTATGGGCAACTCTATATAATTTTTAATTGGAATTCTATGTATTTTTAAATGAATTGTTATAGTTGATACAATTTAACTGATGTGCGATTATAAGTAACGTATGTTGAAATTAATTAAGGATGAATTGGTTCATCAGAAATTACTTTACCATATTGATAGCATGTTATTGTTTCAGAAAAATACGCCTTCCCATCATGCAACTAATTGAGACCAAACATTGAAAATGTTAGTATCTCCTTCGTATCTTTTTATGTATAAAAAGTCGAACGGGATGTTATTTAGTATTCACAGAAATCAGTCTTCCAAAACCCGCATTTCAAACAAACACCAATCAATCAACTAGAATCATTTTGACTTACAGGTCAGCTGCTGCTTATCGAGAAAATGAATACAATGATATCGCGCTCTTATCCAGAAATATGCATTTCAGGTAAATATTTGCACCATGAATGATAAATTGACAACATACAATTGATTTTATTTTTAATCGGACAATAGTTGTTCACTTAATTAGATTCAGAGTATCGAAAATGGTCATTTAAAATCTTTATTGTGTGTATATAGTAATGTAGTAATTATTACACAAAGAAAATATTGATTTATAATGTAGATCAAGACCGTAAATAACCAAGCAAAATTATCATTTAATAGAAAGAAAACATTGCAAAGAAATATCTTTACTGTTTAAGGCTATAATATTACAGATCGTACATACTGTCATGCTGTCATCATTTACCATTCCATGTGTATAATATATATATTCATTTATCTACAGAAACCGAGGTTAAACTCATTGTGAAGAATTGCAACAAGGAAAGTGAAAAAATCATTTCGGAGATGTTAGTAAAACTGTTGGACAATAAGTTACATCAGGGCTTTCAAGACGAGCATGGCATTTCAGACAGGACTCTCGCTGCAATAAAGAAATGCGTGTCAGAGGCGATGTCTGATCTTTTGAATGATGGCAATGAAGTAATAAATGTTACAGAAAGCTGCGTCATCATACGACTCAAATGTCTGTCCTTGCGGAGCTTGAGAGATGTGTGGACAAAATGCGTACAAGGAGAGCTAACGAAGCTGTTTGAACCAGTACAGAATGCCATTAGAGAAATCGATGGATTCAATAGTGTTTGTATTGAGGTCATTCTGACAGAATCAGAATTCTGGAGATGTATGGAAACTCTAGGTAAGTGTATATACCCGCAGTCTTTTTAAACCGCATGATGAATATTAAACCGCGTCTGTATTTATTTATTAAAACTACACGAAAACAAAAGCCTAAAGCTCTTCAAATGAAAAACAGTTTGTCTAAAAAAAATCGAGTTAATAATGATTATAAGTTTCCCTGTGAAACTGACAGACAAAGCAATTAATACTGTAACATGTTCGTCACATATGGCACATTGTACTCATTCTCTGTGATGTATGATATTTACACTGATTCGTATTTCCTTCTGTTTTTATTTGAAGTATCCTCTCTTACGAAATGTGCAGAACAGGAATATATTGAACCTGTACACGAACGCTCGAAAATAACAACGTTACACAACCCAGTCAGCGCAGTAATGTTGGACACTTCGTCAACAGGGGAACGTGCAAGTGGTTCAAATGATAATGGCGGCACATGCATCCGAGTGCGTATTAAACCTCAATCCTATAACCAGCTTATGCAAATATGGCACAAGTGTAAATCTGGAAGATTTGACCGTCAACTCGAGAAAGTTTCTGAAGCATTTCAAGACGAGTTTGATTTACACGACCTTAGCATTAAAGCTACAATGGACGAAGAAAAGTTAATGGGCTATATAACAGGTAATGGTGATGAGTGTGCTCAATGTATTGATACGTTAAATGG
>JAWPHD010014895.1:0-58449 GCA_037043455.1 Cyrtodaria siliqua
CAAAACAACAACATAAAACAAAAAACGTAGGAGGAGGAAAAGTGGAGCTATGCGAGTATTAGTATTTGAAACAAGAAAATCATATGTAACAATGACAACATTCAACTGAGAAAACATAGTGTACTCATAGATAACTAAATATATTTCACCTGAAGCGCATCAACCATTTTCCTGGCGCCACCTTTTTTGTCACCTGTTGGTAAGGTACTGGAGATCCCACGCCCGGAGCAGAACACATTGCCGAGCCCACTGCTAAACTTACTAGTTTTACTGTCATCATTCATGGCCGCATTCAGTGTCCGAGCATATCTCCCAGCAAAGTCACCTGGCGATATGGCAACCATAAAGATTTATGGATAGTTGTAGCCGAGTGTTAACAATACAAATTTCAGGCTTTACATAATTATGTGACGATTAAAGTACTATTCCAGTGAATAGAAAATCATGGCAGCTGTATTTGAGATTAATCTTACAAGCCATAATGATGTCACAAAATCATGTATCAACGAGCACTCCTTGAAAGAGTGTAAAAAATGGCGAAAATTAACAAAGAAGTTTTTTCTTGTGTATATATATGTCCCTTTCATGAAATAGCTAAAATACTGAAAGAAAAAAGAAAATGGTTTACACAGAATTTCCGCTATATATTATATATACTGCACACTTAATTCCATATATATCCCAAGGAAAAATGTTGCAAGTTTGTTAAAGAAACTGTGATGTAGACGTTTTTAATCACAGTACACGTTGTAACAATAAATTTATAATGTTTAAGTTTCCTCTTTAGAAAAAATTGAGCCAGTACAGTACAGCATAAAGATACCAAAGACTCCCAGCCGGCAGCTGGTATAAATACAAAAGCCTACTTGAAAAATGAAATCAAAATGGCAGGGACAGCTAAAGAAGGACTCCCGATTCAACATTACTTTTCTATGATTCTATGTTTTATTAGGGTGCACACCCTGGTTTTATTTCGCCATTCTTAAAACACAATCCTTTACGGTTCGATATTTAATGCTTTCAATAACATTTTGAGATTTAGCATCAATGCTCCACTTGTCGTCCCACCATCTACGGTTCAAAAAGACTTTCGGTCAGTGCACGGAGGATCCATTGCACCTCCTCTTTCTCGTTCAGCTGATCTACACGAGTGGCCTTCGCGGACATACAGGATACAGTTAGCAACCCCCCGCTGAGAACTCCGCCCAAACACATCCACCGCGAGCGCCTATCAACATCAACCAAACATACAGCATTCAATCCATATCCCGGCAGACAAATCGAAGCGACAAGGAAGTCAATATCCATCTCGATCAGCAGGAGATCACTCTTATATCCACAAGCATCAACCCCATGTTCGTACAACGTGTAAAAACATACGTATAGAGGGGCAGACCATCCGGACAGGCCACAAAACATACAGTGCACTTACGAATCTCCCCCTGATCTATCATACTCTAGTCACTCTAAAGCTCTAGAACGCAGGTAGCGTCCAGACACGGCATAAACCACTGACTCATGCACACCACCTGGCAATGCGGCCGCTCCCTAGAACCATCTACAACTATTCCACCACGTTAAAAGCATCCAGAGAACGCGGATGGTGGCCCCGGCGAAACCCTAAGTAGTAATGAGTCCTGATTGAGTAATATCCTAAAAAAAAAACGTGAGAAAAGAAGTTGTAAATCTGATTCTATAAATAATACTAACCGCCCTTTCTTATTGAACTTTGAACTGACAAGAACTAATTTTATTCTCCTGGTGATAGATGTATATAGAACGTACTTGATTTAGCTAAATACTGTCTTAGATAGATAAAAGAAAATATTGCTACGAATAAAGAATCTCCGTTTAAAAATAAAATACCCTAAAAGAAAATTAAAAGTACTACTAAAACTAAACTTTACGATTTGAAAAAAAAGAACCTAAGCGCGCTCTTCGTCGTACCTGCTAGACATCTGCTAAAAAAGACTGACTATGAAAAAAAAGTTAATACCTAAAAAACCCTAAATAAAAAGAAGTTAAAACCCTAATCTTACCCTAAAAAAAGCTATCTATTTTACTCGCCTTCTTAAATAATAAAATAAAAAGACTCTATCCGCTAATTTAACGAATAAATCGACCTAAGAAAAATCTACCCGACGTCTTAACTGTAAACTGAGTTACCCTCAAATTATCACTCGAGTCCTACCTGAAAAAAATTCTCTGATAAACCCCTATCTACCCTACCTCCAAGTAGCAAGAAAGAACTCTAATATATAAACTATTGAAACTAAAAATATAATATCTAAAAATATGTGTTTTCTTAATCGTTAATACTTCCCTCCTGATGTTTGTATAACAGTAAGTATAGGGCTGGGACAATTTGGCTAAAAACTAACCTAATGTGTCATTAAAGAAGGGTGATGCTGTTTAAGTGACATGTCTTGCTGGGTAGGTGGGCTTATACATTTGATCTTGTTTTAGGTTCTGGACTATGGTAGTTTATCAAAGTAAATGTGGCGTTTAATAACTTCCTATTAAACTATGATACAACTCTAAAACTTAAAAAACTAACAAAAACTCTAATTTCGAAAAATTAAAAATTATTTTCTTGAAAAAATACTATACGAATGCTAAAAATTCATCTTGGATGCGCTAGAATCCCTAAAAACAAACCCTAAGAAAGTATAATACAATACTTAAAAAAGATAATGATATTCTGTTAACATAACCGTGTGTTATCTTTTACTCTATAAACTTTAAAAAACAAATAGTAACTGTTCTCCTGATGACTACCTTAGAAAAAATTTCGTGGGTAAGTAAATGACGTCTGAAAACTAGTTAATATTCTATTTAACTACGCGTTAAATGACACCACCAAAACAAAAAACCCACCCCAACCCTCCAACCCCACATCACCCCACCCAAACCCACCCACCGACACACCGATCGTCGAATAGCGCTTGGGGCCAACCCTCAACCATGACGAATGTGTTGAGAATGCTCTACTTCCTTTAAAAATATTATTATTTGTAACAGTGCTTCAGTTTTAAACAAATAATGCCATTAGTATTTACTAAGACTGAGTAACCTGTGAGTTAACAACTTTTATATTAAGTACCGTTCTTTTTTTTTGTTCTTGTATTTTTTACTAGGGGGGCGTCCGTGGCCGAGTGGTTAACGTCTCTGACTTGAAATCACTTGCCCCTCACCGCTGTAGGTTCGAGTCCCTCAGGGGCCTAGGAATCTTAATGTGAGGAAGCTATCCAGCTGGCTTGCGGAACGTCGGGTGGTTCTACCCAGGTTGCCCGCCCGTGCACGAAAATTGCCCGGAGGGGCACCTGGGGTCTTCCTCCACCAATGAAGCTGGAAAGTCGCCGTATGACCTGTAGCTGTTGGTGCGACTATAAAACCAATTCAATTCCAATTGTTTTTTTTTACTGAATATTCATGAATAAACAGAGGATCTTACACGAGTACTCTCGTTTTATTGAATTATTAAATGAGTTTGCAAAATGATATAATGTGAGGCTCTTGCCGAGCATTATATCATTTTTGCTAACGAGTTTAATAAATTCAATAATGAATGAAGAATGAATGTTCGATTCTATTTATTACATAACTTATAACGTCACAATTAAGTCAGAAACGTACATAACATGACGTCCATGACGTCATCAATGTGTGTTATACATTAGTGGAATATCGAAAATATTGAATGGTGTTATTACACTCCCACACCGACATGTTGGATAAATATTCGTATTCGTCACTCTTTGTTCATGATAGGTATCGTATTCGCCACCATTGTATTCTGTTACAGCCCTACTAAGGCCTACTTACCATAGGGTTTAGGGCATTCTTCATCTTGGTGTGGTATGTAACCAGATCTTGGTGTACTTCTGACACTCTTGATGAGTATATCCTTGTACTTGAAGGCGCACGTCCGCTGGCGCGCATACACACTCAGTCGCTCTCTGTCTATGTCCTCCTCCTCCTCGTCTTCGCCAGTCTCTTGTCTTCTTCTTTGGGTGAAGCTGGTGGGTAAATTCTCTAGTAGAACCTGGATATAGCGAAAAAATTGAGATGAAATTACATCTTGCAAGTATATCAAGATTCACACATGGTCTTTTCTCTTCAAATTGGTAGGGGCCCATTGCTTTGAATTTGGGGAAATAAAGTGCACTTTCCTCAGATCGACCTTTCATCTAAGGCCAAAAACAAAAATACCTGTGCTTCCAGTGGCCGAACCGACCCTTTTAGGGGCCGAACCTAAAACTTTTAATGATTTTTTTAAAAAAAAATAAAAATTAAAAAAAAAAAAAAAATTTGTTCTGAACAATGATTTATCACAATTTATCATGGTAAACTGACATCACAGTGAAACTTTCAGTTGTATCATCAACTTGTTAGGGGTTTATGAGATAAATACATGTAGAATCTCACAATATCTTGCTCCAAAAAAGTAAGAAAAAAAAAAGAAAAGAAAATGCCTACTACCTAGCCTATTTTTTCAGAGCATGCAATAGAAACACACCTATTTTTTTTGGCCTAATAAATATCATGATTGAATTGAATTGGGGTTTTAGGGCGCATCAACACATAACATGCCAGGCTCACACTCATGTACATTGAGGTAAAATATGGGGAATGGATCTAGAACCTTTTCACCTGCGAAGTTGCTGCAAATTCTATTGTTTGACACTCCATTTAAGCTGGAGCCAAGTTTACTGTTTTTCTGCCACTGCTCTAGTGATGTGAGCAAGATGGCACCTGAAACAATGCAGAGGTCATGATGAAGACCTTTCATGCGCATGAACAAAACATTATAAAATGAACATGAATCTGAGGGGTTGGGATCTGCAGTGGCCCATATTCTTTGCCCCGGAATCAACGTGGTCCCCGGGGCCAATATTCCACGGAAGCTCAACTAAATTCAACCAATGAAATCGTGCAATATGCATTCAGATGAAGATCAAGTGAACTGAACAAAGAAAATCATTGATATATATATCCGAAAAAAAGATAAAGTCTTTGTGTGTTGTTGATGTGATTTCACGATAAATTTCGAAAGAAAATCATTGACGCCGTCATGTGTTTTGAAAATATATTCTACCGAGATTATTACGACATTAGGTTTTCAAAACAGTATGTCTGGCCAGCTTAGCTCAGTTGATAGCAATGTCGACTATTGACCATGAGTGTAATTTTAATGTGGGTTCAACTGGATTCAAATTTAACTTATTTACTTGCTAAATGCAAGAAGATTTGCGCAGATTGCAAGTAGAAAATATTAGCACTTGCTAAATTTGTCAAGTAATAAAAGAAACCCACTAGGTCTCAGTCTACATTTATTCAATGAACACATTTATCTAACTTAGTTAAATATGTGGATATAAGTAAGTATAATATATACATTATTACATTCCTGCATCTATCTCAGCATGAAAATGGCATTTACATGTATAGCAATCCTTCTAGAATGAATCAAAAGTTTTAAATTATTAATGCAAGTACCTTGATTAAAATAGCAAGCAGAAAACCTTCGCACTTCCATTTTTCAGCAAGTAGCTAAAAATATTGAATTTGTTCCCTTTTCAACCCCACGCATCTGTTCATTTTTTTTGTACCTCTATTGAAGGTCAGAACTCTAACCTTAAACAGTTACAAGTTTTATAACTGCTGGAAGTTATTAAAATGCCAAATTATTATCTTCCTTTGGTTTAGAGTAGCAGCAGATACCTTTCCCTAATAACCATTTGTAATCTAAATCAGTTACCAAGATCATTTGCTAATATAAATCGAAATAGTTGCCAAATGTGCAGTGTTTATTTATATCTGAATACTTATTATTAAGGATAAATACATCTTCATCAAGATTCAATTAGCAGTTGTTCACTAATTATCATGTTGGAGCCTACAAAATGATTCAGCGTTTTTTTTTCTCACCATTTTGGGAATGGGTCCGTGACCGGTCAAATTGGGAAAAAACACGCGATTTTTCTCAAAAATGGGAAAAAACGCGCGTTTTTTTCTCAGAATTGGGAAAAAAATTGTTTTTGTATTTTGTTCAATTTACACAGAAAAGCAGAAGAAACGTCGAAAACTCTGGTGAAAAACTTTATTAAGAAGATTATTCTAAAACATTTTACAATTTTGGGAAGAAAAATCTGGAATTGGGAATTTATTTATTTTTACTCAAAATTGGGGAAAATGCTATTTTTTGGCGATTGGGAACGGGTCCGTTTACCGGACCCGTCCAAAGAAGGAAAAAAAACGCTGTGATAACGAATTTTGTTGCATAACAGTAGGTAAATTGAGAGGCCATGTGCATTGGATTTTTATCCATGCTCATAGAATTTTATTGCATGGTAATAACTGATTCCAACTAAAAGTTACGGACATAGTCTCTTTCAATACCGAGTGTAGACTGCTACTCAGCGTTTAGCTGAAATTCTACATGTGCGGTGAAGCAGTCTTTGTAGGCTAGAATCAGATTGGCTAACATAAGGACTTAGGTCAATCTGACGTGACCTCCATTGCAGTGTTGTCAGATCCTTAGCAGTGTAGAGTAGCGTAGCGTTATAAAGGGTCTGATTTTAATGGATTAACTAAATCACTACCTTCAATGCCATCAATTACAAGTCATAAAATGTATATCAAGGCTGAAGCATGTCGGAAACCTCAACTCACCTCCCACCTCACCCCACCCCACCCCACACACCCCCAACATGCAGGGTTCTCCACAGGATTATTTTCAAGCATAGTGGCATTTAGCGCGTGCTGGGGGGAGGGTACGGGAGGGTGAAACCCCCTCCTGTGTTAGATTTTTTTTGGGCTTTTAGTAACTGCCTGTATTGACGGTGAGGCACTCTTTTGTGTGATATAAGTGATGTTAGGAAGCCATATATAATTATATATTTATGATAATAAACTATATAATAAATAATCCATGTTTTAAGACTTTTATTTAAAAAAAAAAACTCATAAAAATATTTACTAAAATAAGTTCATACACAATAATACAACACACATCAACACAACATGCAGCATCTGAAATACATACAATAAACAATAATAAATAATCCATGTTTTTAATACACGATGAAGAAGAAAACATACAAAGATTTATTATAAGTTTATACACAATAATACAACATATACATCAACACATCATGCACACATATAATACCATCAACTACACAATATTCATCCCTGGAAATAAAACAGCACATTTGATAATACTTAAAAAATATAACCTTAGCACTCAAATAAATCCAACACAAGTTAGCCCATTCAATGTCTTGACTTGTACATATTAGCTAGCAGTTCCTATTCAGATGCTTGACCTTCTAGGTCTGGCCATGTGCCATTCTTCCACTGCCCTATCATATTCAAACTGATGGAGGTGGGCCCTGCATTGTTACTGCCAGCAGTGCATTGAGAACTCTGTTATACAGAGTTGACCTGTGCTGACTTAATTCAATCTGCTGTTGATGTTGGAAGAAGCAGACCAACAGCTGCAATATTGTACAAGTTGGGGTGAGACTCCTGTAGCTCTCTGTCATTCTTTGTAACCTCCCTCACTTGTCTCCACTCGATCATCATTGAATCTTCATCCTGGTTAAAGTGGCGGGCCAAGGTCTGAAGAAACATATATAAATAATTTAATATATTATAAATATATAATAGACCAAGACGCTTAATAATAGTAATAACTGAATTATTTTTGTTTTATTTTGTAAGTAATTTCTAGTATTTTTGTTTTCAAAATATTGACAAGCTTTGAAGTAAACAGATAAATAAACTACCTTCATTTCTTCTTTTCTTTTTTCAAATGACCAGATATTATCCCAAAATTGCTATTTATTTTATTTATTAACGCACAAACTTAAATCAAATGACAATCAAAACAATTATACTTACGCAAAACAAACAAACTCTTGCACATCACATCTTTCATTTCCGTCTTGAACAATACACGTAAGCCGATACACAAACTGCCAATATTAACAAACTTTCCAGTTCAACTGCTTTAAGTTACATTCTCCCATCACAATTATCTCCCAATTACTGATTAATCCACAACAACCCGACATAATCCAATCAACTCGTGATAATTGGCTTGCAATTTGTTGTCAACAATCCACTAATCACACAGCGTGTTATCGCACGTTCTGCATACTGCATAGATCAGTCACGTGTTACTTGTGTGTATTGTTTGACGCGAGTTATGAATTTGTGTACGGTGCGCATAAGGGTTTTTAAAGGCGGTGTTTGCCTTCAGATCAAAGCACCGCGCTCTGGTTTTTAAGCATAGCGGCGCAGTTTAGGCACCGCGGGATGTAAGATTTTGGAAGTCAAGCGTAGCGGCTCCGCTATGCTTAAATGGCCTGTGGAGAACCCTGACATGTCTCTGGTTTTTAAACAGAAAAACCTCTTGAAAAGTGCTCTTAATTACAGTGTTATGTGGCAGGGAACAAGCATTTCTATTGTACTTTATGTCTTTATTCTAAATTCAGCATGACTGTGTAATTATCATATTTATTTATTTAATCTACCCCTTCATAGGAAAACTATTGCTTTTTCCCCTATTCCCCAATGGTGAACAAGGGACCAGGACTAGTCTTATGATCAAAACAGCCGAAGCTAAGTAGTAACCTTATATGACATGGAAGCAGGACTGATTGGGAGACTGGCCTGGTGATCTGTACTGGGAAGCACGTTATCACCCTCCGCCACCACCCACTGTGGCCGTGACTGGACTGACACCTGGGGCGACGTGGGCAAGATGGTGGCCGTGGCAGTCGTGTGCTTCACCGTGGTGAACAGAGGCGTCGGGGAAACTGGTCGTACTGCAATGCAATAAAAGAACTGGATTAGGTTCATACACTAAAAAGTTCTTGGGACCTGACACTTCAGATTTAACTTCTCTTACATAAAAAAGTCATTTTAAATTCAAATCTTGGATACGAGCCAGAAAGAAAAAAAGTGTACATTTATAAGCACTCAATGGCCTTAATAAACAATTAATCCACAATCACAGAATCCTGGTTAAACTGTTTGTGGACGGAGGGGTAAACTAACTGACAGGAGGTTTTAAACCTAATTCTATGTTAAAACTGGAATGGGACTTCAGAAAGGTAAAGCATAAATGTACATGCTCATCACAAGTCATGTGAAGGATATCTAGACCAAGATAAAATTTCTTTAATCGAATGAATGTGTCACTAAATTGAGCCTATCGACTAACAAACTGCCCTTACCCAGTTTTGCTACTGTCCTAGGTGGAGATTTTAGACTGTCCAGCAGTCGAATCTTCTTCGCTTTCGATTTTCCAGACTTGTCTGCTACCGCTGATGTAGACTTGGACTTCTTAGCCTTTTTCGTGGCCTCACCATTTTTTTTTGCCTTACCCTTATCTAGACTACTTTCAGATTTTGATCTTCCATGATCGATGGTCGATTCTGATTGACTAGAAGTGCCATCTGTGCTATACCCATCCGGTAGTGAATACAGAACATGATCTGTATCAGAGTCATCCGAAAGTGAATACAGTATATTTTCATCACTTTCATCTTCTGTCACAATTTCGACACTTACAGCTTTTCTTTTCTTACTTGGAGAATAAAGTTTTCTTTTACCACCACCGACATTGCCTGTTGTATTTTTCTCAGCTTCAGAAGCCTTGATCTGTTTCCCACTCTCTATCCTTTTCAATCCAATCAAGTTAGACACTGAAACATTTAACTTTGTCTTTTTTTTATTAATAGATTTCGCTACACCGTTTTGTTTACTTAGACCAGAGTTAAAGGAGATTGACATGATAGATTTTGAACCATCTTTACTGCTTATATTCTTCTTTTTCAACTTATGAACAGTTTCACCTGTGTCTTCTGCTGTTTTCATGACCTTTTTAACAAGTTTTTTCCTTTCGTTTGATATGTCTGGGAACGACAATTTTGTTTTCTTTGATTTTTTAACAATGTCTTTGCTAACAGAATCTTCAACAATCTTTGCTTTCTTAACTACTGATAGTGGCAATTCATCATCACTCGAAAAAGAAATGTCCTGGACGCTTGACCGGATTGAAATATCATTATCCACTTGTACATGTGAGGCGCCATCCTCCTTATCATTTCTGGGAGATTTTGTTGTATTCACTGCAGAATCAGATTCTGATTTTCTCTTCCTGCTCACATTCCCTTTCACTAAGGTTTTCTTTGGACTAGATATCCCAGGTGTAACAACTGATTTAGTTTTGACAGCACCTGATGCAAGTTTTAGACTTTTCTTTGGCACTTTAGCTAATGCTTTGCTCTTTTGAGAATTTCCTAAATTTTCTTTATCTCCTTTTACCTTAACAGCCTTATTTTGTCCATCAGGACTTATTGTTTTAGATTTTGTGGTTTTCTTGGAACCTGATTTGGGAGATGCTGCCTTCACTTTCTTACCAATTTTCTTAATCGAGGAAACTTTTAATTTGACTGGACTAGTGCTTTTCCGAGATTGGTTTAAAATACTACTTTTCATCTTTGAATGTGCATTTGGACGCTTCTTTGGTGTATTTTGGAAGAGTTTTATTTTCTCAGCTTGTGACTCAGATGGATAAATAACCACTTCTGCATTGGAAGCAGCCAGTTCTACGCTGGTACTCGTATCACTTAAAACAGACTTTAAAATACCACCCAAATCTGCCTTATCTGTAGTTTGAGATACTTTTTGAGCATCTTTGACCTTTCCTTGTCCAACTTTGTTCTTATGATTTATTTTCACACCTAAAACCTTAACCTGTTCCCTTTTCATCATTTTGCTTTTAGTCACAAGTTTTTGAGCATATGTTTTAGCTGATGCAGAGTTGATTTTTTTCAAATGCTTCTCTAAAGCTGTAATTTTAGAAGCACAATTTCCAAGATTTTCTGCAGGCTCCCAGGAATCCCATTTAGAATCAAACCCTTTCCATCTCACAAGATATTCAACTCGGGAGTCCTCGGTCACTCTCTTGTTCAGAAAATGACTAACCTGAAAAAGAAAAAAAAAATGCATCAGTAAACCTCTGTTTTTAATGACTTTACTAAGCAATCACAAAAATATATTCTGAGCCATCCATAAAAAATTGTTGGTTTGCTGTGCTCCAACCTACTCACTTAAAAGAGCCCTAACGAAAACTTTTTATTGCAATTCTTTTACCTTTTCTTGGTGCTATTTTAAGAATATTTTTCCTTTAATTTCTTATGTTTTTTACTGTCTTTGGAGAGAAAAAAAATTCACCTACCTACCTACCCATCTAAATTGTTTTAGGTCAGAGCACAGCAAACCAACAATTTATTAAGGATGGCCTGTACATGTATCTACATGTATCAAGAACGGATTTCAAAACCAAAGTGTAAAAGGATGAGTCCACTCAGCATGGTTTGAACTCCGGACCTCTTGCATGCAAAGGTGGATGCTCTACCGGAATCGGCGTAAATGGAGTGTCTACAATAGAATTTGCAGCAACTCTGCAGTTCAGAGTGAGACGGTTCTAGGCCCATTCTCCATATTTTATCTCAATGTACATGGAGGATGAGCCTGGAATGTTCATTCCTGTTAGGCGCCATATAACCTTTCATGTGTTGGTGCGCCTTAAAACCCTAATTCAATTCAAAATTCTACCGGTATCGCCATAAAAGTTAGCGAGACAGTGGAGTAGCAACGTGCTTATAACCCTATCAATTTACATATACATGTACCGCCAACTGAGTCCTACTACACCTTGAGCTGGAACTATGACTTCTATTTATAAGACTGTGTTATCGGGAGAAATCTAACAGTAAAACTAAGATATATAAATGGATCTGGAACCAACTATGATTAATAGGCAACTGTCTGTCTCTCAGAAGGGCCTTAAAAATTTAACCTTAATTTGGGACAATATTCGGTCCCTTCCTAATTGCAAAATGTTCAATTCTTTAAAAACAATTCTAGAAACTTACTCCGGACTAGGCCTACTGGCAATTTACCGGTCACATTATATATTAGCCTTGGTAACCTGACCTGCTTCTGATTTCTTCGTTACGCTATGTTACGCGAGATTTTGAGAGATTCAACGAGACTTTCAAAAAACATATTTTTATTACGGTAAAGTTAACTTAATTTCTTATTTTTAACTTAGGCCAAATAAAATTATACCTGTGTTTACTGTAACATTGCTGAAAAAAATTGGGTAGGTAGGTAGGCATTTTATTTTATTTTATTTTTTTATTTTATTTTTTGGCGAAGTTAATTTAAGGTGGCGATGAACTTTGATGAATGGGAAAATGTGGTATTTTAAAAACTACAATAGATAACAATATGAAATTGTGTATACATGTGTTATTGTTTCCCAAAAGGCATGGCAACAACTGGATCTTTTCCCAATCACTTGCAATTATTGCAAAGGGGTAAAACAGTTTTAATTTATTTTTCGCAAGTCCGGAAGAGGGTCAGTTCCAACAGCAGGACAATGAGCACATGAGTCGGCCGTGATAGCGTGAACATAATTATTAAAAAAAATAAAAAAACCTTTTTTTTTTTTTTTCAATAAAAAAAAAATGAGTCGGGGGTGTTTTCAGCGGGTCGGTCGGGTTACAGTAAACTCAGGTATAATTTTATTTGGCCTTATGAGAAGCAGCAAGCTACGTTCGAAAGTTCAATTGACGTTGTATGTTTAATTGTAGCATGGTCGATGACATTTCCTTTGATGAATGCAGAGCATTAAATCGTTTAATTTCGGGTAACTAAAGGGGCGTGGCTATACCGTACTACAACTACCAGATATTGGAATTTAGAGTACGGTCATTATGACGTCACAGTGTTACTAATAGAGTCTGTCTCAGCTCGTTGGTTATTTAAACACCTCGATGGGCGTAGCCAGTTGGCTTATTTAGACACCTCGATGCGTGCATGGTCACTACGACGTCACAGTGTTACTAAGTACACCATGCTACAAAAAAGATACAGTCTGGTCTCAGCTAGTTGGTTATTTAAGCACCTCGATGGGTCGATGTTTAAATAAGCCAACTCGCTGCGACCAGACTCTATCTATTACTTACAACACGACGTCACGCAAACGTCGACTTTATGCACGTGAAAAAAAACGCAAATAAATTGTGCTAGTGGGCGCTTTAATTGCCCTAATCTGGCCAGACCGATATCTGCAAGTAAGACATATGCATGATACGGCCTAGCTGGCTGACTCAGTGCTCTCCAAGTCAAGGAATTATAGGGTGGTGGTGCAAATCTGTATTTTGCGGGTTTTTTTTATGCCATTTGGACATCGACACCCGGACGTTGGAGGAGAGGTACCTCCTGTATATGGTTCGGTAAAGTAAGATTGAGGCGCTTGCTTTATTGTTGAAGACTGGATGACAAACATCTGCGTGATATTAACTTAACTACATGTAATCACAGAGTACAATATCGGTCTAGATTCAGGTTACTTTATGGCAGGGCTCGACATTAAGGACTGTCCGCTTGCCACGGGCAGGTAAAACATTGATCCGGACAGGTAAAGTCTCAAAGGCTTAATTCCGTCGGGCAACTTCAAAACTAAGTGACAAGGACTTTATATAATATGACAACACTCACTTGTTTAATAATGCTTTTTTTCGTCCACGTTTCCACGCCATTTTGGTAGAGATTTAATTTACGAGACCCTTTCATTTACTAGGAAAATATGTTGCCTAGCATCTAAACGCAATTGATTATGATCGATAGACTGTGCTACAGTCTGAATTAACGTAGTATAATAGAAAGTAGGGGTGTCGCGATATACCGGTATACCGGTAAATCGCGGTATTCACCCATGCGATAAAATATCGCGATATTAAAAGTACATACCGGTATTCCGCGATATTCGGGAAGTGTGTAGTGTTTTCTTTTATATCCATCGTATTTCTGCGGCTTTTAATCTTTGCACGCTTATTTGAAAGTGAGAAATAAAAAAAACTTGTACCACTCCACGAAGCTGCGTCGTCCAGCCATTTTATTTATACATTATACAGTGTTCTCAATAGACGCGTACACGCGCGTTTTGACGCATGGAAATTCAATTTGACCCAATTCTGACGCAGCTAATTTACCACCTGTGCGTTTTTATGACGCGCGTGTATTTGCTTCCAAGCATCAATCCAATACACATGTACCTATTTTCGATAGCCCAAACATCACAGTAATGAGCACGCGCTGCATAACAGTGATTGACACCTTGCCTGACGACCTTGATCGCCTCTCGACCAATCAAATTCGCTGCTGTCACAGCTTGTGGCACAGAGGCGGAAATAACCTGTCTGTAAATGGTGTCACTGTGTAATCTAATCGCTGCTACTGTGTTAATAATTCAACTATTATCTTTGAAGTTTATGATGCTTTTTGCAGGTGGAGACTATTATGACTTGATTGGATTAACTGTTTAATTGATTGCTACTGGCTTCTGATTGATTACCGGTTAATTAGACTGAACTGAGATAAAACAAATGCTAGCCGTCAAACATGTGAAAAATATAAAATCGGCAAAAATAAAATTGACTTTATTTGTGTTTGTTGACGTTGTTTTTTATTTGTGTTTGTTAACAGTTCGTTAATTTTGTTTTACGCACATTTTAAAGAGCAAAGAAATATAATTTTAATGAGGATAATTTAAATATTTATAAATCGGCGAAATGTACATAAACAGCGCGTATTTTAACCTGGGTTATCGTTCAGTCAAAACTTACCGGACAAATAATTACACATTGTGATATTTTGTGTTGACGTACTATTTTTGTGCTGTCGAGTAACGGACTTTATTAATTTATGTATGTTCAAAATGTATGACATTTTTTGTATGTTCAATACACAAATGGCGCAAAGAAATATATTTTCATTTATGTCATCGCAGTCTACGAAACGGCCTGTGTGTTGGGGATTCACTGTGTGAGGTAGTCTCATTTATTTCTGACCCCGAAGAAGCAGAAAATAAGAGAGCTAGTGTTATAATAACACCAATAACTTATAATATATAATGAAATTCCTCACTGTCTTATTGGAGGAAAAATTAGGGCAAACACTAAAGTGTGTCTATACTGCAGCCGAGGTGCGATCTTGTTTGGGCCAATTACATGATGAATTATCAATCATCAAATGTGTACCGGTAAGCCTGTTTTCACAAGCATTATTGAATAATTGCCATTTCAAAGTAGGGTGATTCTGCCTTTCTACGCCGTCTAAAATATATGCCTTTTAAATAAAGCGAAAACTTTTAGAACACTACTTAATGTGACTGTGTGTGTCTAGTACTGTCTACTGTACTATGCAAAATGAGTTATGTTTTGTTTCTCATGTTCTTGTTCTAGTCAAAAGCTGTGCATCCTAAAGCATTATAAAATGTTTTAACTGTACTATGTTTTTATTTTATACTTGTCATGTACATATAAGAAGAAATATAGCTTACAAATGCATGCTTAAGGCAATATATCGCGATAATTTAATAAATATTGCAATATATCGCGATATTGGTTTCTGATATCGTGACACCCCTAATAGAAAGAAAAGTATTTTCTATGCAGTATTCACCATTAAATGCTTGGACAATCTAGATTGTTAAGACTTCCGTCGCTTGATACCGAAAGAACATTTTGTTATACAATTACGAGAATACGCTTGAATTTGATAAACAATTTGATATTCCTTATTTCTTTTGTGTTTTTGTTCTATAATACAATAGTGATCAATATATGCTGTTTGCAACATCAGTGTACAAACAGTATATCCTTATAAAATAAACACTTTGGATCTAGATAATTGGGCAACCAACAAACTGGCATGGGCAAGTAAATTTCAGAGTTGACTTGCTATTGGGCAAGCTGTCCGTAAAGTTAACGTCGAGCCCTGTATGGTGGTTGTTGCGTCAATTCAGGACCCGTTTATATTACAGGATTATGAAACAAGACAAAATCTCGTAAATTCGGGGCCGTTGCGAGACTTCAGCCCCCATTTTTAGTAGTAACTGACATGCTGGTTTCTGCTAATAAAAATGATCGCAAATTTCTCAGCAATTATTGATGCTCACATATTATTGCTTCTCAGATTGATCTGGTAAATGTGTTTTTCTTTCTTTGTTTGTGTTATGTTTAATTTTCTTTGTAATACAAACTTACGAAGATATTTGGTCAGCAACGACATGCAAAAGAAAATGTGAAAACAGCAGGAAAACAGCATTTTATGGTGTTGGTTGTTACAATTTCCTAATTCAGCAAACATTTATATGAGTAAAAAAGGAATTATTTATTCAAGTAATGGCCATGTTATTGTACTAGTATATATACATTTTTGAATGAGCACTTACTTCAGAAATTTCTAGCGTGTGAAATTTGTCAATTTGTCGTAAGATGGCCTTTCTTTTTGAAAATATGGCTGCATGACCCATCAGTTTGTTACGGTTTCCATCCAAATCTCATTATTATCATATGAATTCGCGCAATATTTGAGTAATATAAGACTATATGATTGTATTAGTGTGGTTTGACATTTCTGAAATTATGCAAATTACACTTAAATAAATCCCTGCATTTTAATCATATTTAACCAGAGTTCTATCAGGGCTCAATCTAGGCCAGGAATTTAGGGAGAAGTCACTTCTCCCTCAAGTGATTTTAGGGAGAAGTGGAGAGAATTTAGGGAGACTTCACGCGACATGTCTACGTAGACAACGGTTGAATAGTCATCACCATGTATATCGCAGTGCAGTGAATACAGTGTAATGCACACTAATTCTTTTTACTCTATAATATGAGCTTGAAATATTGATGCAAATTTCTATGATAATGGATTTATTACTAAACTCTACCTTTTTAAAAAAAAAAAAAATTAAATTTCGGCGTCTTGAACTTCGCTTTGATGTGCTGCCACGGTGAAGTCAAGAGATTACGGGCGCGTTCTTCGCCCGAATTGCCCTGTAGATTGAGCCCTGTTCTATATATAACTTTCTTGTAAACAGGAACGGTTCAATATTTTTGACCAGTTATAAAATAATAATCAGTATTTTGAGAGTCCAACACTGTACATGATGATTTTTATATTCACCACTAAAAACATGATTATATAAATTCTCCTTTAAATAATGTTTATAAAAGTATATTCCAGTATGTATTGCAAATAGCATTTACTGTTGATAATTGTTACGACATATATGTAACATTATTAAAAGAACTCTGCAATGTATTTTTTATTTCTACTATAAGGTTTCATAATGTTTTCACTTTAAATCGTAGCACCCACATAGATATATAGCCATGCAAAAAAGACCCCCAATTAATTGAAGAGTCGCTAATGTGTTTATGGCAGGTTGTTTATTGCGATCAAAAGAAATAAAAGATTGCTGCAATTAATAATGCGGTACCCCGTGGCTAATTGGCTGTCCTAAGCAGGATGTTTGTTTAGATCAAAGAGGCCAGAAATCACAAATAATTATGGCTACCCATGGTGTACTGTCATCAATATATATACACTAATTGTGTTTATATATTTTTATTTTCGGTTTTATTTATATTATGCATTTGAGAAACTAAACACATTAGAAATAGATTATGTTCATTTGGATTTGTAAAATACATAATAAACAAGAGGTCAATGACCTTGAAGCTCTACTGATAGATTTTGATAGCTAGGTGATCAGCATTCCTGTGAAGTTTCATAAAAAAATGTCAAGTAGTTTCAGAGGAGTAGTCGCTACAAGTTGAAGTTTTTACTATATAACTCTAGGTAAACAAAGATGGCCACTGGCAGCCATGTTTAATGTCGAATCAAAGTAATTTTCGACAAGGATCAACATCTTGTCATTCTGATCATTTCAGAAAAAGTCCCATATCAATATCACTTACAGTTTTCAAGAAGTAGTCGCTACAAACTTTTTTTTTAAAAATCTGTTTTTAGCCATGGCGGCCATCTTGAATTTCCGGCTGACCTAAAAAAAATCTTGGATCAATTAGACATCAAGAGCAACATTCCTGTGAAGTTTCATAAAAATGTGTCAAGTAGTTTCAGAGAAGTAGTCGCTACAAGTTGTTACTATATAAATCTATGTAAACAAAGATGGCCGCTAGCAGCCATGTTTAAAGTTGCATCGAAATAAATTTCGACAAGGATCAACATCATGTCATGCTGATCATTTTAGAAAATGTCCCATATCAATATCACTTACAGTTTTCAAGAAGTAGTCGCTACAAATGTATTTATTTTAAATCTATTTTTAGCCGTGGTGGCCATTTTGAATTTCCGGCCAGCCTGAAATTTTGCGAGGATCAACTAGACATCAAGAGAAACATTCCTGTGAAGTTTCATGAACATCCGTCAAGTAGTTTCAGAGGAGTAGTCGCTACAAGTTTTTACTATATAACTCTATGTAAGCAAAGATGGCCGCTGGCAGCCATGTTTAACGTCGAATCAAAACGATTTTTGACAACGACCAACATCATGTCATGCTGATCATTTTAGAAAAAGTCCCATATCAATATCACTTCTAGTTTTCAAGAAGTAGTCGCTACAAACTTATTTTTTAAAAATCTATTTTTAGCTGTGGCGGCCAACTTGAATTTCTGGCCGATCTGAAATTTTGCTAGGATCAATTACACATCAAGAGCAACATTCCTGTAAAGTTTCATGAAAATCCGCCAAGTAGTTTCAGAGGAGTAGTCGCTACAAGTTTTTTTTCTATATAACTCTATGTAAACAAAGATGGCCGCTGGCAGCCATGTTTAACGTCAAATCAAAACGATTTTTGATAACGACCAACATCATGTCATGCTGATCATTTTAGAAAAAGTCCCATATCAATATCACTTATAGTTTTCAAGAAGTAGTCGCTACAAACTTGTATTTTAAAAATCTATTTTTAGCTTTGGCAGCCATCTTGGATTTCACATCAACATGAATTTTTGCTAGGATCAACTAGACTTCATGGGCAACATTTCTGTAAAGTTTCATGAATATCCATCCAGTAGTTTCAGAGGAGTAGTCGCTACAAATAAAAGTTTACGGACAGACGGACGGACGGACAGACAGACGGACGACGCACCACGGCATAAGCTCTGCCGATCTCTGATCAGAAGAGCTAAAAACAAGAGGTCAATGACCTTGAAGCTCTACTGATTGATTTTGATTTCAGGAAGTAGTCGCTACAGACTTTTTTTTTGAAAAATTATTTTTAGCCGTGGCGCCCATCTTGAATTTCCGGCCGACCTGAAATTTTGCTAGGATCAATAAGACATCAAGAGCAACATTCCTGTGAAGTTTCATGAAAATCCGTCAAGTAGTTTCAGAGGAGTTGTCGCTACAAGTTTTCATGATATAACTCTATGTAAACAAAGATGGCCGCTGACAGCCATGTTTAACGTCGAATCAAAATAATGTTTGACTCTGATAACCGTCATGTCATGCTGATCATTTTACAAAAAGTCCCATATCAATATCACTTATAGTTTCAAGACGTAGTCGCTACAAACTTCTTTTTTAACAAGAGGTCAATGACCTTGAAGCTCTACTGATTGATTTTGATTTCAGGAAGTAGTGACTACAAACTTGATTTTTGAAAATGTATTTTTAGCCGTGGCGGCCATCTTGAATTTCCGGCCGACCTGAAATTTTGCTAGGATCAATTAGACATCAAGAGCAACATTTATGTGAAGTTTCATGAAAATCCGTCAAGTACTTTCAGAGGAGTAGTCGCTACAAGTTTTCATTATATAACTCTATGTAAACAAAGATGGCCACTGGCAGCCATGTTTAACGTCGAATCAAAATAATGTTCAACTCGGATAACCATCATGTCATGCTGATCATTTTAGAAAAAGTCCCATATCAATATCTCTTAAAGTTTTCAAGAAGTCGTCGCTACAATCTTATTTTTTAAAATCTATTTTTAGCCGTGGTGGCCATCTTGATTTTCTGGCCGACCTGAAATTTTGCTAGGATCAATAAGACATCAAGAGCAACATTCCTGTGAAGTTTTATGAAAATCCGTCAAGTACTTTCAGAGGAGTAGTCGCTACAAGTTTTCATTATATAACTCTATGTAAACAAAGATGGCCACTGGCAGCCATGTTTAATGTCGAATCAAAATAATGTTCAACTCGGATAACCATCATGGCATGCTGATCATTTTAGAAAAAGTCCCATATCATGTCACTTATAGTTTTCAAGAAGTAGTCGCTACAAACTTATTTTTTAAAAATCTATTTTTAGCCGTGGCGGCCATCTTGAATTTTCGGCCGACCTGAGATTTTGCTAGGATCAATTAGACATCAAGAGCAACATTCGTGTGAAGTTTCATGAAAATCCGTCAAGTAGTTTCAGAGGAGTAGCCGCTACAAGTTTTCATTATATAACTCTATGTAAACAAAGATGGCCGCTGGCAGCCATGTTTAACGTCGAATCAAAACGATATTCGACAAGGACCAACATCATGTCTTTAGAAAAAGTCCCATATCAATATCACTTATAGTTTTCAAGAAGTAGTCGCTACAAACTTGTATTTTGAAAATCTATTTTTAGCCATGGCGGCCATCTTGAATTTCCGCCGACCTGAAATTTTGCTAGGATCAATTAGACATCAAGAGCAACATTTCTGTGAAGTTTCATGAAAATCCGTCAAGTAGTTTCAGAGGAGTAGTCGCTACAAGTTTTCATTATATAACTCTATGTAAACAAAGATGGCCACTGGCAGCCATGTTTAATGTCGAATCAAAATAATGTTCGACTCGGATAACCATCATGTCATGCTGATCATTTTAGAAAAAGTCCCATATCAATATCACTTATAGTTTTCAAGAAGTACCGTATTTACTCGATGAGTCCGGACACTCATTAATTCCGGACACCTAATTAATTGAAGGAAATAATAAAACTAGTGTTCGGACATATTAAAAATCAACCTTATTTCAATAGTTTTGATGGTTTTATAAATTCGGACATCGGGAAAAGATGAACTATTCGCCGAAAATGACAGGTTAAAATTACGATCAACGACTTCTTCTAATTGCTGATTGCATCCCGATACTTACCAACAGAAGCAGCAGAATATACTTTAAAGGTGAAATTTAGCGTGTTTTTTGAGCATATATTCTGAAATATATGTATATAATATACAATCTGTTCAAATATTACACTTATTGGTTGTCCCGTTTTCTCACAGTAGCCAATTTTATCTCTTAGCGCACACGCTTGAGTTTCGCCCTTTTTGAAGACAGGTAAGTGTCACGTGATTCTGTGACGTCATTGGTACCAAACAATCAGCGGTGTCGCATTGAGTTGTATAGTATTGTCTATGTAGGATTAAGTTTTATGGTACGTGTTAAAAATGCCGTGTGCTGTAGCTGGGTGTCAAAGTGTGCATAAAAAAGGACAATCTAATAACATCAGTTTTTTTCGTTTTCCTAATCAGGTTAATGATAGATTAAGATTTGAATTGTGGGTGGACCGCTGTCGACGAAATTCGCCCGTCACGTCAAAAAAATGGGAACCTTCGAAAGACGCGCGAGTTTGTAGTAAACACTTTGAGTTGGATTCGTGGGAAATCCATCCTTTGGTTTCATTTTCATTGAATTTGAAGGACAGACGGCCATGCAGATTAAAAACAACAGCGATACCAACAATATTTTCCTACAAAAATGAGAAGTGCCTAACCCCGCCGTCTCCGAGCAAGTTTTATTCGCCGATTCGACCGGCGTTGAGGAAGAAATTATTAAATGAGGTAAGATAGAAGTTTTTGTTCAGTTATCTTAGCAATTCCTCGGGTATGTGTATGATAAATTGTAGAAAGGTATATAGTCTTAGATCTGTACATCGTGATTGTTTAGCTGTTGAATTAGATGCATGCGTCTTACGTGAACGGCGCTAATATAATGTAGCCGTCTTTTTCAAAAGATCGCTAAAAAGGTTTAGCATATGAATGTAAATGAATTCGGTGAAATAAACACTGTCGTTGTTTCAATATATATTTTGTAGTATTTTTTTTTGGTTTTGTTTTAAATTATACACCTTCTTCTGCCAATAGTGTTATAGATTTATATAGAGTTATATATCGGTCTCTGGATTTGAAAATAATGACAAAATGTTTCATGGATGTCTATTAAAACGCAGAAAATTGATAATGTTACTAGCTATTATATTAGTTCAGTAATGTTGTATGGCAAAACAACAACAATAACGGCTTTTACCTCATGCAGTAAGTAAAATAAGTGCTTTACAAGCATATATATACTTTATATTCTAAATAAAAAAATTGTTAGGTCTGTTTTTTCGATCTCTACATTTACATAATACATTATGTCGTGCTCATAATACATTTGACTATATTATTTAGATCATCTTCGTGCGCGATGAACTAACTAGTTTCTCACGCATCATATATCCGTCTTGTGCAATACGCGGCTCGCCGCGGCGGTATTGCACCGCTCACGGAAATGTAGGCATATCATAAAACTATGTTTCCCTAAATGGTGCGTGATTTTGTCATATACCGACGTTTGTACCATGATTAGGCTGTACTTCAATAGGGCACCGCAATAGTTGATTAGTCGCTGTGTGGTATATTGTTATTTGGCGGCACGTGGAGAGTGTGTCATACTGCAAATCCGAATCTCATACACCACTATAGACTGTTTTGGAGGCGGCGGGGACTTATGGTATATAGAATACTTTAGAAATTAGATGCTGTTACATTTATTTATTTATCAATTATACTTACTAGACTCTAAATATATTTTTTCAATGTCTATTTTTCGGCAAAAATAAAGTCCTTATAATCTGACGCTCGTATTAATGTACAAGTATTAGACCATGTCCATTCACTCGGAATATACTGCATTTCGCGCTTAGTGTAAATGTACCGAGATATCGCAGCGTTGCTGGTGACTTTCAGAATTTCGATGACCTGCACCGCGTTCAACTTCCTCATCGCCATCGGTTGATGAATCCGAGGTATTTTCATCCTCAGACACGAATTCTGGCTCAAAATCGTAAGGTAACATTGTGCAACCTTCTTATCATGGGCATTTCATCTGACTCAGCATCATAGTCGCTTAATTCCGACATTTTCACACACACTATACTGTTTTTGCGTGCTTTCCCTATGTACAAATGGTTTCGTTTTGTTCCCAATGACGTCACTTCCGGTTTTACGAGGAAGAGTTTTCCCCCCTTTGATTTTTTTTCAATTTTTTAGCGTAGCCTGTTCGTCTTTTCGGTTTTTATCTTTAAAAACATATTTTCACTAAAAATACATCAATAGCATAGTAACCATCGTATTTATAATGATATTTGATAATTAAAAACATATCAACAACGGATTTGTTGATTTAGGACAAATTTCTGCTTTAATGAATTTAATTGTAACTTGTTTGATGCAATTTAATAAAAAGTTTTTGATCGTGATTTTTTACTGTTATTAACAAGCCATTTTGAAACAATTACATTATTACTGACCCATGTTTATAAACATCCATATAAATTCTGTGTCATCGGTCAGGCGCGTGTTGAAACAATTGTTTACACCAGGTAAAACCATTCTAATGTAGGTGTTACGGGTTGTTTTGGTAGCTAGTGGGCCATTCCATTATCTGGCATTACCAGCAAAAAAATACGGACTCGCTCACACAGGTAAAGTGCTATGCGATTTGATGTCTGTTTGTATAGAGATCAAATATTTTTTATTTCATATTCATAAGCATGGCATGCCTTATTTTTTAGCTTCGATCTGAGGAATAACATGATGGTGCAATTAAATGGACAAAGAACACGACTATTTTATAATTTTAATTGTTTGTTTTTTTCTTTATTTATTTTCTGCAATACTTTGTACGTTTTTATTTTGTAATAAAATAATCAACATGTTTAAAAATTGCATTGTCTCATTATTCAATAAAGTTTATTGCTACATTTCAAACAAAATAAAATAATTTAATATAATAAACTACATGTCATAACTGTTTATTAGTTCATTGTTTACAAGTTTTTTATTAGTTCACTGTTGTGGATTGAATCGCATATAGCCCAGTATACTATTACACAGTCCGCACTAGCCAGCATTTACTACACTTGTGACTAGAACCTGACAGTTCCACTACCCGCGTGTAAAGGGTGTACTGATTTCACAGGTTTTAGGGTTTGCTCAAGTTGAGTACCGTAATTTTAGATAGCCGAATAATTACCAATATGTGATAATTAATGGACGGATTTTCGTAATTACCGTAATTACCATAAACTATGAAGGTGAGATTGCCCCGAACATCACAAGTAAAAATACTTACCGTAGAATGTTAATATACGGTTCCTCTCAAAATATTCGGACATTGGCAAATATGCGTTAATTTTGGAAAGGTATATTTCCGGACACCAAACAATTTTATTATTTTATCCCGTCCGAACTGATATATACGGTAGTCGCTACAAACTTATTTTTTAAAAATCTATTTTTAACTGTGGCAGCCATCTTGAATTTCCGGCCGACCTGAAATTTTGCTAGGATCATTTAGACATCAAGAGCAACATTCCTGTGAAGTTTCATGAAAATCCGCCAAGTAGTTTCAGAGGAGTAGCCGCTACAAGTTTTTACTATATAACTCTATGTAAACAAAGATGGCCGCTGGCAGCCACGTTTAACGTCGAATCAAAACGATTTTCGACAAGGACCAACATCATGTCATGCTGATCATTTTAGAAAAAGTCCCATATCAATATCACTTATAGTTTTCAAGAAGTAGTCGCTACAAACTTGAATTTAAAAAATCTATTTTTAGCTTTGGTGGCCATCTTGGATTTCACATCAACATGAATTTTTGCTAGGATCAACTAGACTTCATGGGCAACATTTCTGTAAAGTTTTATGAATATCCATCCAGTAGTTTCAGAGGAGTAGTCGCTACAAATAAAAGTTAACGGACGGACAGACGGACGGACCGACGGACGCCGCACCACGGCATAAGCTCTGCTGATCTCTGATCAGTAGAGCTAAAAATCTATTTTTAGCTGTGGCGGCCATCTTGAATTTCTGGCCGATCTGAAATTTTGCTAGGATCAATTAGACATTAAGAGCAACATTCCTGTAAAGTTTCATGAAAATCTGCCAAGTAGTTTCAAAGGAGTAGTCGCTACAAGTTTTTACTATATAACTCTATGTAAACAAAGATGGCCGCTGGCAGCCATGTTTAACGTTGAATCAAAACAATTTTTGACAAGGACCAACATCATGTCATGCTGATCATTTTAGAAAAAGTCCCATATCAATATCACTTATAGTTTTCAAGAAGTAGTCGCTACAAACTGGTATTTTGAAAATTTATTTTTAGCCGTGGCGGCCATCTTGAATTTCCGGCCAAACTGAAATTTTGCTAGGATCAATTAGACATCAAGAGCAACATTCCTGTGAAGTTTCATGAAAATCCGTCAAGTAGTTTCAGAGGAGTAGTCGCTACAAGTTTTCATTATATAACTCTATGTAAACAAAGATGGCCGCTGGCAGCCATGTTTAACGTCGAATCAAAACGATTTTCGACAAGGACCAACATCATGTCATGCTGATCATTTTAGAAAAGTCCCATATCAATATCACTTATAGTTTTCATGAAGTAGTCGCTACAAACTTGTTTTTTAAAAACCTATTTTTAGATGTGGTGGCCATCTTGGATTTTACATCAACATGAATTTTTGCTAGGACCAACTAGACTTTATGGGCAACATTTCTGTAAAGTTTCATGAAAATCCATTCAGTAGTTTCAGAGGAGTAGTCGCTACAAAAAAAAGTTTACGGACAGACGACGGATGCCGCACCACGGCATAAGCTCTGCTGATCTCTGATCAGTAGAGCTAACAAGAGGTCAATGACCTTGAAGCTCTACTGATTGATTTTGATTTCAGGAAGTAGTCGCTACAGACTTTTTTTTGAAAATCTATTTTTAACTGTGGCGGCCATCATTAATTTCCGGTCGACCTGAAATTTTGCTAGGATCAATTAGACATTAAGAGCAACATTCCCGGGAAGTTTCATGAAATCCGTCAAGTAGTTTCAGAGGAGTAGTTGCTACAAGTTTTTATTATATAACTCTATGTAAACAAAGATGGCCACTGGCAGCCATGTTTAATGTCAAATCAAAACGATTTTCGACAAGGACCAACATCATGTCATACTAATCATTTTAGAAAAAGTCCCATATCAATATCTCTTATAGTTTTGAAGAAGTAGTCGCTACAAACTTATTTATTTTAAATCTATTTTTAGCTGTGGCGGCCATCTTGAATTTCCGGCCGACCTGAAATTTTTCTAGGATCAACTAGACATCAAGAGCAACATTCCTGTGAAGTTTCATGAACATCCGTCAAGTAGTTCAGGGTTCGACACTAACGGTGTCCCGGGATCCCGAGGATCCCAAATTTTCAGGAGGAATCCCAACTTCTGGAATATTGGGATTCCGTTGGGATCCTTGATTTTTGTCAATGTGTTATTATTAAAATACATGTTGACCTGTCTTATTAACCCAATTTATTTGGGATAACGATCCATCAGTACCTACCCTTTCTATTCGGTATACCGATTCATCAGTATTTACACATGTGCTCCATGAAACGTGTGAAAAACGTCATTCTAATATGTGCCCGGAAATAACAAATGCAATAACGCATGCGCACTGTTTTCTGTTTACTTTCGCATTTTTCAAAGCAGAAAAATCTTTCAAAAAAGTGATTTTGAGCTTGTTTTTTGTGATTTTTTCGGGGAATTTTTCTAAATGGCGGACATTGACAATGTATCGAGTGAAGGTAGTGACATTGATGTCTGAAATGCCTCCGATTTTAGTTCTGAAGACTTCGAAAATGAAAGTTTTGACGACGAGAACGTACTGAATGTACGGGGAAGACCTGCTGTTGATCGGCGACCGGGAGTCCACGACTTCAGGGTTTTTTCGCCTCGGATTCGGCCTCGGGACTCATATTTCGAAGGGTTTCATGCCGACTGGATTACGGACAACTTTACTCCAAGAAATTCTGACCCATTTATTGGAGTTGAGGGTGCTACAGTACAGCATCCACAGGAATACCAGCCCCATAATTTTTTTGATTTTATTTGGGGTGATGAACTGTGAAAACACATGGTAACAGAAACCAACCGGTATGCAGACCAGGAACGAACATGGAATCCGCTCCTCCCTTTGCCCCAAAATAGTTGTAACTTTTGAACTACTCAATGGATTTTGATGATTTTTGGTGTGTGATGAAGTGCTTAAAATTCTCTGCAATATATGCACTGGATTATTGGAAAAAAAATGGATTTTTACCACAGATAACATACCTTGAAGTCCAAGTATGACTTTTTTATGTCCCGATTTGCACGCTTCCCCAAAGTATAAATCAATTGAAAATATGCTTTGTTTTATTTATAACTCAAGCGGGATCCCTGATTATCAGGAGGGCACCCAGATTTAAAAGGTAGGGATTCCTGTGGGATTCCAAAGCAAAAAAGTTAGTGTCGAACCCTGTAGTTTCAGAGGAGTAGTCGCTACAAGTTTTTACTATATAACTTTATGTAACCAAAGATGGCCACTGGCAGCCATGTTTAACGTCGAATCAAAATAATTTTCCACAAGGATCAACATCATGTCATGCTGATCATTTTAGAAAAAGTCCCATATCAATATCACTTATAGTTTTCAAGAAGTAGTCACTACGAACTTATTTTTTAAAAATCTATTTTTAGCTGTGACGGCCATCTTGAATTTCTGGCAGATCTGAAATTTTGCTAGGATTAATTAGACATCAAGAGCAACATTCCTGTAAAGTTTCATGACAATCCCCCAAGTAGTTTCAGAGAAGTAGTCGCTACAAGTTTTTACTATATAACTCTATGTAAACAAAGATGGCCGCTGGCAGCCATGTTTAACGTTGAATCAAAACGATTTTTGCCAAGGATCAACATCATGTCGAGCTGATCATTTTAGAAAAAGTCCCATATCAATATCACTTATAGTTTTCAAGAAGTAGTCGCTACAAACTTGTATTTTAAAACTCTATTTTTAGCTTTGGCAGCCATCTTGGATTTCACATCAACATGAATTTTTGCTAGGATCAACTAGACTTTATGGGCAACATTTCTGTAAAGTTTCATGAATATCCATCCAGTAGTTTCAGAGGAGTTGTTGCTACAAATAAAAGTTTACAGACAGACGGACAGACGACGGACGCCGCACCACGGCATAAGCTCTGCTGATCTCTGATCAGTCGAGCTCAAAACCCGCTTAATTCTGTTAAATGTTTTATTTAACAAATATTAGAGTAACAAGTTGATTTGTTATGCTTTTTTTTATCATCGGTACACAGACGTAGATTGATTATCGATAGTACACATGTCAAAGTTTATGACAGATACAGACTGTTAGTATATACATTTATATAAGTGACTTTAGATATTAAATACACTAGTTAAAAACAATGACTGAATATGTAAACAACAACCAGCCAGGGTTCCGGAAATACGGTTGCCCGGCGCCCCAGGCAAGTGGATTTTGGGGTCGGGCAAGTGACCTTCGCAAATATGGTTGCCCGCCACTTGCCCGACTGGACGTTTCCATTCCTGACCAAATAAAGTGGCAAACTAGCCATATCAGAATTTGATAACTAAATAAGACTGGCTGCTGTTTTTCGCCACTGGCAATTGTTAATAAGATCAAACAACTTTCGGTACAATCAACATTCTCGCCCCAGGCAGCTTAATTTGTGGCATTATTTCAATAAACAACTAATTAACCCACACGCGCATTTCACAACATTTCACAATTTATCCTGACACCTCCATCGGACGTGTGTCCATCGTCCAATGAAATCATGGCAATCATGTCCGTGACCAGTCACCTCCCAACCACAAACATAGCTACTAGCAGAAATCGTTTCCAAATATTAAATCCCTGAAAGTCATTTGGACCTTCCATCAATCAAATACAGAAACCTTTCTTAATTTGCAAACAGACCCACGTGTCGTGATGTTTTTGTTAAGATAATCTAGCCGAAGATTTTTTTCGTAACGAAAATACATTTTCTTTTACTCGAAGCACTCGTTTATCAATGCGATTTTATGAGGTATTTGGTGTATTTCATTGATATACTCTGTAATTTAACGTATATGGAAGTGCATACTACACAAATAAGTTGCATAACTGAGCGATATGCGCATGTCATGGTTTTTCGCAATTTCAAAACAATCATGGAACCTTTGGCTTATTCTCAAGTTCTGAACTTTCGCTTTTGATAAATAAGGTTACTGCTACTACTTCTTAAACAATTCCTAGGGAAAACTCTATTCATGCCACTTGCTTTCATCTAATTCCCTTTAGTTCATAGACAAAGGCGTAGGAACGTTACCACGGTTACAGATATTGGGGGCCAAGTCAATATTTTTAATAATCTTTTGTCTTGTTTCTTTGCTTGTCACACATTTAAATGAAAACAATAGCTTCTTTTTTTTTCTGTCAAGTGGTTAATTGTACACACTCTGACATTAAAAGTTCCATACACTAGCTGCCAAGCAATCTTTTTGGATGGTCATCAAAAATAATGGGGTGGTGTGTGTGTGCTTGGTGGGGTGGGAGTGAAGAATAAAATTAGTTTGTATACTGTCACATTCATCATTTTATGATTGAAGTAACACAAATATGTAATAGACACAAAGAAGAACCATTTGATTTTTTTATATGAATAAATACAATGTATTAAATAATACAATTAAATACATTCTCCCTTTCTTTTTCAACTAAGTATAATGGTCCAAATTATGCAGCGGTCCATCCTGTTTAACACGAATGATTGTAAAGCGCAAATTTTTTAGGGCAATTAAGTGTTCTTAAATGTGGGGCAAGTGACATTATGGGCAGGGCAAGAGACTTTTGAAAATCCATTTCAAGAACCCTGCTCAGCGCGGACACGCATTAATTCAGGGCTTTATCAATCAATGTATTTGACTAAAAACAGTATTGTTTTTAAAGCAACTTTTCTCTTTGAACTTATACAGGTACCATATTGTCTGCGAATTAAAAACTGCATACGCAACTTTAAAGTGTACCTTTTACAATAATATATCGTTTTTAGATTATTATCATCATACTAGTAGCAGAGAATTGATTTTGAAACTAACCCACATATTTTCAGAAACGTACATAATGAACTCTTTATTAAATTATCATTTTCTTTGATTTATTTTTTGTTTAAAGACATGCAAACTTAATGAAGAGCTGTAGTCAGTAAGTACGCACACTGTCTGTAACTAAAGACAAGACCGGCCGTATAGGTCACTTATCGGCTATTACTGATCCCTTTTGCGTAGATAAGCTGTAAATACCTACAGCACTGAAAAATCAATAATTTTGACTGTTACATACAGTTGCACAGGCCCATTTTACGTCCACATGCATATCTGGTAAAAGCCTTTTGTGTTCTACATCATGTTTGCTAAATTTATCAGGTTTTATTTATTTTTTTACTTTATTTTTTAAGTGGAGCTTGACGATTTTTATGTGGTGGCGCTTGTTTTGCATGGCAGTGTGTGCTGAATGCGTGGCAGATCGCCATCGTATAAGTGCTCTTGGAGAACCCTGAAACTAATTATATATTAAATAGGCACAAACAACTTTTACTGCTTCATTAAACCCACAGGCACCCGGCACAGAGCTAGGATAGTAAAAGATGGATCTGAGTGGTTAAAATATTAATTAATTGAGTTCTGGACCCCCAAAAAATGGTTATATATATGTATATATATTAAATTCCCATTTTTTGGGGGTCCAGAACTCAATTAATTAATATTAAAATATTAATTAATTGAGTTCTGGACCCCCAAAAAATGGTTATATATATGTATATATATTAAATTCCCATTTTTTGGGGGTCCAGAACTCAATTAATTAATATTTTAACCACTCAGATCCATCTTTTACTATCCTAGCTCTGTGCCGGGTGCCTGTGATTAAACCTTGATGATTAAACCTTTTACTGCTACAATGTTCAGCACATGCAACTTGTAATGAAAAGTAGTTTCACAACATTGTTTCCAATAGGAAAGCAGACCTGCCATGTTTGTACTTGCATGGAAACCACATTCATATAAGGACTATTGTCATTGATAGATAAATTGATAATCTTAGATTAGGCCTATTGACTTTTTTTACATGTATTGATGTAAGAATATTTAAACTAACAAAATTTGCATATATATTCAACCAAGAAAGCAGTGTCAAATGTTATCAATTCAGCATAATATCAAACTCAGATTTATGAAGAGAAAAAAACACGCTCCGTATTATGTAAACATGTAACAAATAGCACATTTTGACATGTTGACAAGTGACAGTGCGACTGTGACAAAGGATTTCTGCGTCAGCTCAGTGAAGCGTTACAACTTACAGCATCAACAGTTCCCGCAGATTGCAAAGCGCAAACATTTAATTTTCCCAAATTTACTATCTTAACTACTTCTGCTGTTCTGACGAAGGCCAGTATAACAGAGTTTTCAAAAAATCGATTTCCTCACCTCATAATCGATACCTTCATCGCCCGCCATTGCGGAAACCAACTACCAAAACCCGGCTTCCGCTAGGTGTCGCAATTTGAAAATGGCAGCGCCCAGTTGGAGATTGTTATTTGGAAACTGCAAAAGGTAGAGTTGATATATTAACACACTAACCACTTGTTTGCAAATTCAGGTCCATAATATGTTTATATCTTTTTTAATTACATAATAATATATTCGTTTTTAACTTTTCAAATATTGATAATTTGCCATAACATAAATTTTCAAGAAATACCCCACCCACAATTTTAACAGGGAATTATCATATGATAGCAAGGTCAAAGTTCAGAAGATGCATGGTAGTGTTACTTGTTACCAATTGCTTATGTGACACATGTTGTGGATGGTGAATATGTAAAGGCACTAACACGCCAAATAACGGCAACATAATGTCAGGGGCGAGTTACCCTATAATTTACTTAGAAAATAATGTGTTTATTAAGAAATGATCCGCTATTGCCAAAGATCCGCTACTGGCATTACGACTGTATTCCAGTAATAATTTCTACTGTGCAAAGATCCGCTACTGGCCGTAAGGTAGAAATTAGTGCAAAGATCCGCTACTGGCCATAATGTAGAAATTATTACCGAAATACAGTCGTTACGGCCAGTAGCTAGAAATTATTACCGAAATACAGCCGTTACGGCCAGTAGCGGATCATTCCTTATTAAACACATTATTTTCTAAGTAATAGGGTAACTCGCCCCTGAGTCGGATTATTGGTTCTCGACACCTCTGTCTATTTATGTCCGTCCTCTGCCCAATACTGTTTCTTGCATATATGACCTCCCAATAGATGTCAATTCCCGGGTTAGGTTATTTGCAGATGACACAACCATATACATTACAATCACATCAGAAACACAACAAAATGATCTAACCAAACTTGAAAAATGGGAAACAAAATGGGATATGGAATTTAATCCCACAAAATGCCAAGTCATCCATATCTCCAAGTCTAAAACACCCATAGACACTTCATACTACCTCCATAATACAAAACTCAAAGCAACAACATCAGCAAAATATCTTGCCGTTGACATTTCAGACGATCTTACGTGGAACACACACATAGACAGAATCACCAAGTAAGCAAATCAAGCATTAGGATTCCTTCGCAGAAACAGCAACGTACACCCAGAACCACTTAAGTCTATGGCCTACAAAACGTTAGTCCGACCGCAGCTCGAGTACTGCTCCAATGTCTGGTCTCCCCACAATGAATTAACATAAACCAGATCGCAGCTGTCCAATGCAGGGCAGCTCGATGGGCAAAACATGACTATGGACAGACTTCAAACGTCACAGAGATGCAAGCGTCACAGAGATTTTCCACTCGAGTCCTTGAAATGGAGAAGACTTGACCAGGGACGTGTAGATAGTCTAGGCTCTCCCTCTGCTACAAGAACACCAACAATCTTGTAGCTCCATCTGCTACAAGAACACAAACAATCTTGTAGCTATCCCACTTGAGGACTATATGACATTGACAAACAGCCAACCTAGACACCTACACCCACTTCAATTTAGAGTAATAGGCACGACATCCGACTATTATAAGTATTCCCCCAGAAAAATAGTTCACTGGAATGCCCTTCCCTCAGAAATCCCCACCCTACCCATTATAGAGATTTTCAACTCTGCAGTTAGCATAGTGGAACATGACTCGCCATAAGTAGCCCCAGATTTGTTTTTATTTTTAATCTTTACTTACTTACTTTTATTTTATTAACGCGCCTATGTCAGATAGTCGCGTGCCATTCCTAGGTCCCCAGCAGGGGTTTGGAATTAAAGGAAGATATATGTTCATGCTCCTGCTTGCTGAAACCATCTGGGCAGCCTAAATATGTTTTAAGAATAATAGCGCAATAGTTAATGATAAAAAATATTGTTTAAGTAGTTATTTTATCAAGTTCTAAATTGTTTCAATTCCGCCAATGAGATCTTGTTTGTCCGGGTACGTTTCTGTATATTTCTTGTAATTCTTGTTGTTTTGAATGAAAGAAATTATTGGATTGCCTCCCTTTCATAGTAACAGTTATTGACCGTTTTCAGTTGAGAAAGATATTCAGCCATCAATAACTGTCCCGAGTCACAGGCAAGTTCGATTTAAGGGCGAGTTACCCTAACTATTTAAATCTTACTTCTGACTGCTCATACATTATGATGAACAGTGATACAATACGATAAATCGGAGCACAGACCTAATAACAAATAATATGTCTGTTGTCAGAGCAAAAAAAATAATTTTAAAATATATTTAAACGATGGTTTTGACACCAATTGCAAGCGTTCTAACGCATGGCTAAGCGCCTGAGTGATGCAGATTTATGTTGTAGCAACATCGACACAGGTTAAAAACTTGCGAGTAAAAACAATTAGAGATAAATGCCAAAAGTAAAGGGACGAGGAGACAAAAAGTCTTCCAGTCCAGGCCGTACGTGGAGACAAAACTAAGTGGTTTGTCTCCACGTCCAACCTAAGTGGTTTGTCTCCACATCCGGTTCATTTTTAAGAGCAAGGCTACTGATCTAAATTGCTAATGTATATTTGTAACCCGTTTTTCGACTTTTTCTGTATATTTGGAGTCTATTAATTTTGTAACCCGTTTTTTCAACTTTTTCAAGGGAAGGAACTCTACATAAGGTTAGACCTAAAGCATTTCTGTCCGGGCCCTAAGTGGTTTGTCTCCACGTCCGGTTCATTCTTAAGAGCAAGGCTACTGATCTAAAATTCTAAAATGCTAATGTATATTTGGAGTCTATTTGTAACCCGATTTTTTCGGCTTTTTCAAGGGAAAGAACTCTACATAAGGTTGGGGCTAAAGTATTTCCCCAATACCATTGTGATTTATCTGTGATTTGTAATCTAGCAATCAATGTCAATCAAAGTAACACATATTCAAACAATGAAAAGCATAATTATGTATTTATTTATTTACAACAAGGATACATATGAATACATAGATGTAAAATGAACATCACATTGACAAAGTTATTTACTAAGAATGAAAACACCATATTCATAAAGACTAGTATTATTGATTTCCTGGTATCATATATGCGTAAATGCTACTAAATGAAATAAAATGTATATTGTATAATTTCAAAGGTTTAAAAAAAGATTAAATATATCACATACCTTGTATGTAAGTGATAGTGCGTATCGAATATCACAGTTTTGAAATTAGTACAAAATGCGTTATAAACTGGAATAAAATGTGACAGTAACAGTACATAATCCTAAAAAATCAACAAAATTATATTTATTAGGTATACATGTTCAACATTCAATAAAATGGCGGACTTGATAACACAATGAATGATAACACTTAGATATCAACTATTGAGTTTAACAATAACCCGCATGTATTATTATTATTATTATTCCAATTAATATATATATATATATATATCCGTATATATAGCATTAATTTGCATTAATGCAGCCAATTTTCATATATACGGTGTTTAAAATGACGGGCCCGTCTATTTTTGCTATGAATACCAGTCACGTGCGCGACGTCTGCATTCAACAGAGGCCATCAAATAGTAACACAGGTTTTCATGCACGTGCAACATTGGATAAAACAGGCCCAACTTGGGAAAGTGTAGTCTCAATTTGTTTAAATGAGTAGTTTATAAGAATTATGCAGCAAGTTACACTTACTACTACTTACCTTATACTTTTTTCCCATGTCCTTCTGTTTTGATTTTTTTCCCTCCGTGTATAAAACTGTAGATATTTTCACTATATTTAATATTGTCATTAAAGTTCTTTTTAGGCGCACAAGATTTAGCGACACTTGAAGATCTTGAATCACGCTTATACAATTGCACATTATCCTGATTTTGATACTGAACAATTTTATTTTCCAGACTGGCAAAATAGGCTGAGACTGATAATAATGACTGATCAACAATTTAGGAACACTGGTTTTGATAGTTGTATTTTTTTGCTAATTTAATGATGATCTATGAATTTATGATGCTTTGAGCGGGTGGAGACTATTATGACTTGATTGGATTAGCTGTTTAATTGATTGCTACCAGCTTCTGATTGATTACCGATTAATTAGACCAAATTGCGATAAAAAAAGATGCTAGCGGTCAAACGTGTGAAAAGGGGATGGTGCATTATTCAGAAGCAAGTTTTATTTTAACAAAATGCTGTTAAAAATAATACATTTTAAAAAACCCGCTTGGCATATACATGATATAAACCCCTTCTTAAGGAAATCGGGTCCTTTCTTGTAAAGCACCATTGTGCATCTAAGTAAAAAACAACAACCTTGTGATTGTTTGTAATTATATAAGATAAGATAAGATAATGTTTATTTAGAAAGCTACATGGACATAAATGTAACGTACAGTTGTTACTATAGTGCAAGAAAAGGTTATTTAACAAATACAAGTATAAATACAAAGTACAAAATAATGCCAAGTTCTATTACGGATGACGGGAGGTGTACAGTACTGGTTCAGGGATTTCTTTCACAAAATGGGGAAGAGGCCCAGGCCTGTCCATTTTGGGGGGGAAAACACGCACTTATTTCTCATTTTGGGAAAGATGTAAGCTTTCATCAATTAAGTAAATATGACAATACTATGCTTTATTTATAATAAATCAGACCGTTTATCATGCTACGATACTCTACACTACAAGGATCTGACTACACTCCATTGCAGGTCACGTCAGATTGACCTTAAGATTAGCCAATCAGATTTCAGCCTACAAACCTGTTTGGTATAGTCTGCTTCACTGCGCATGTCACGTTTCAGTAAAACGCCGCGGAGCAGTCTACGCTCGGTATTGTCCGTAACTTTTAGCTTATACAACACAATGCATGTTGACAAACATAATACACCAACCATTATTGAATATTTACTGAAAAAAAAATAAAGAAAAGATTGTTTGATGGAATTTAATAGCGGTACTATTTTTTTAATGATTCGTGGGATTGAACACACACTAAAATGACACTCGCGAATGAACAGTCAAGTTACTATTTAGAGCACTAATGTCGAAATAATTTCGGTGGAATATATATTTTAAAAACACACATGGTGGCTGCGTCCATGATTTTCTTTGTATCTTGATATACAACTTTCCATTTAGTGCATTTCTTTGAATTTATCATGCAATCCACAGCAATAACACACGAATTGAATTGAATTGAATGTTGTTTAACGGCTCATCAACACAGTATAACACACGAAGACTATCTTTATTTGAATATAGATCTATGTGTGTTATGTGGATTTTCTTTTGTTCAGTTCACTCGAACATCATCTGAACTGCATATGAAACATGCGATTTCATTGGTTGAATTTAGTTGATCTTCTCATGAATATTGATTAGATAAAAGGTCGATCTGACGTGACCTACGAGGGAGTGTGGTCAGATCCTATAGCAGAGAGTATCAAAGCATAATTAGGATATGATTTTAATTATATTGTTATTTACTATAATTACTGACTTCTCCGACAGATTTCTGCTCTCTGATTGGGAAAACGTTCGGCCACATTTGGGGAAAAACAGTCAAGTTTTCAATTGGGAAGAGGCCTGGGAAGAGGTGGCCTGTTACAGACCTCTGTCAGCTGCATCCATCACATCTAACCTTAAGTGCATATGACTTTTTTTAACTCTGCTTTTATTGTTTTATGCTGTTTTTTAACATCTGATATTCTCCTCAAACCGCATAAATTTTACCTTTTCTTGTCAACTAACTCAACTATCACAAAATAAAAATATAGATAGTTGCCCAATTAAGTTTAAATTGGTAATTTTTCACTACCAAACAAAAGCAATATTGTCTGCTTAAATACTTTCCAAACACATTACCATGTATACATTCTCTAGTAGGATGTCATTACCCTCACCTAAAAGAATATGTTTTCTCCCTTCTTCTGTTTAAATTTTCACTTTAAGTATTTAAAAAATAATATTAAAAAATTGTTGTTGTTTTTGGGTTCAGGTTTTGTTCACTCCAATTAGGAAACAAACATACTTTTTGCCATTGGGAATGGTACCGTTTTTTATTAGCTCTACTGATCAGAGATCAGCAGAGCTTATGCCGTGGTCCGTCGTCCGTCCGTCTGTCTGTCCGTCTGTCCGTCTGTCCGTTAACTTTTATTTGTAGCGACTACTCCTCTGAAACTATTGGATGGATATTCATAAAACTTTACAGAAATGTTGCCCATGAAGTCTAGTTGATCCTAGCAAAAATTCATGTTGATGTGAAATCCAAGATGGCCGCCAAAGCTAAAAATAGATTTTTTAAATTCAAGTTTGTAGCGACTACTTCTTGAAAACTATAAGTGATATTGATATGGGACTTTTTCTAAAATGATCAGCATGACATGATGTTGATCCTTGTCGAAAATCGTTTTGATTTGACGTTAAACATGGCTGCCAGCGGCCATCTTTGTTTACATAGAGTTATATAATGAAAACTTGTAGCGACTACTCCTCTGAAACTACTTGACGGATTTTCATGAAACTTCACAGGAATGTTGCTCTTGATGTCTAAATGATCCTAGCAAAATTTCAGGTCGGCCGGAAATTCAAGATGGCCGCCTCGGCTAAAAATAAATTTTCAAAATACAAGTTTGTAGCGACTACTTCTTGAAAACTATAAGTGATATTGATATGGGACTTTTTCTAAAATGATCAGCATGACATGATGTTGGTCCTTATCAAAAATCGTTTTGATTCGACGTTAAACGTGGCTGCCAGCGGCCATCTTTGTTTACATAGAGTTATATAGTAAAAACTTGTAGCGACTACTCCTCTGAAACTACTTGACGGATTGTCATGAAACTTTACAGGAATGTTGCTCTTGATGTCTAATTGATCCTAGAAAAATTTCAGGTCGGCCGGAAATTCAAGATGGCCGTCACAGCTAAAAATAGATTTTTAAAAAATAAGTTTGTAGCGACTACTTCTTGAAAACTATAAGTGATATTGATATGGGACTTTTTCTAAAATAATCAGCATGACTTGATGTAGATCCTTGTGGAAAATTATTTTGATTCGACGTTAAACATGGCTGCCAGTGGCCATCTTTGGTTACATAGAGTTATATAGTAAAAACTTGTAGCGACTACTCCTCTGAAACTACTTGGCGGATAGTCATGAAACCTCACAGGAATGTTGCTCTTGATGTCTAATTGATTCTAGAAAAATTTCAGGTCGGCCGGAAATTCAAGATGGCCGTCACAGCTAAAAATAGATTTGTAAAAAATAAGTTTGTAGAGACTACTTCTTGAAAACTATAAGTGATATTGTTATGGGACTTTTTCTAAAATGATCAGCATGACATGATGTAGATCCTTGTTGAATTTGTTTTTGATTCGACGTTAAACATGGCTGCCAGTGGCCATCTTTGGTTACATAGAGTTATATAGTAAAAACTTGTAGCGACTACTTCTCTGAAACTACTTGACGGATGTTCATGAAACTTCACAGGAATGTTGCTCTTGATGTCTAGTTGATCCTAGAAAAATTTCAGGTCGGCCGGAAATTCAAGATGGCCGCCACAGCTAAAAATAGATTTTAAATAAATAAGTTTGTAGCGACTACTTCTTCAAAACAATAAGAGATATTGATATGGGACTTTTTCTAAAATGATCAGTATGACATGATGTTGATCCTTGTCGAAAATCGTTTTGATTTGACGTTAAACATGGCTGCCAGCGGCCATTTTTGTTTACATAGAGTTATATAATGAAAACATGTAGCGACTACTTCTCTGAAACTACTTGACGAACTTTCATGAAACTTCACAGGAATGTTGCTCTTAATGTCTTATTGATCTTAGCAAAATTTCAGGTCGGCCGGAAATTCAAGATGGCCGCCACGGTTAAAAATAGATTTTCAAAAAACAAGTCTGTAGCGACTACTTCCTGAAATCAAAATCAATCAGTAGAGCTTCAAGGTCATTGACCTCTTGTTACCACTTACTATATAAAATGAAAAAACAGTTATTTTTCAGCACACTTTTTTCCCCTTGTCAGTTCATCGTATACAAGTCAACATTGAGTAATAGGACAGCCCAGAAGAGATACATGTACATCTTCAAGACTTGTATAAACTGAATCACATTTATGTTAAATATTTTAACAATAATTATTGTTATTTAATCTATGTAACATTATTCTTTTTTGAATATATATATTATATCATTGTGCGTATACATGTATGAAAATTATATGCTCAGTTTTGAGTAAAAAAATTACAGTTTTCAGTGAAGAAAGACGCATGTTTGGCAATTGTGCCTTATTTTTCACCCAAAAGCTAGATTGATAAACCTTCAGATAGCAGTATGTTCCTTTAACATTTCGTCAAAATTGAAGAAAATCCTACCCATTTTATTTTTTATACAGTTTTTCATTACGATATATGCATTTGTTTATTTTGAAAATTGATTTTATACTCTCTTAACATACAATATTGATGCATATATATTACGTTTATATCTGCACAGTTGGTTGAGGGTACTGGCCCGGCCCACCATTAATTTGGTGATTGAAATTTAAAAAAAAAGTTATTTAAAAGGCCTCTAAAGTTGATAGCTTAAATTCATACAACATCATTAATAGTCTTCTTTATTTGATATGATACTTTAATAATATCTTTTATCTGTTTTAAATCAAGAATACTTCAAGGACCCCCTTCCATACACACATACATCTACATAATATAGTTAAGTGTAATATATATAAAGCATCTTTCATTTATTTATAGGGGCGCCCGTGGCCGAGTGGTAAACGTCTCTGACTTGAAATCACTTGCCCCTCACCGCTGTAGGTTCGATCCCTCAGGGGCCTAGGAATCTTTATGTGAGGAAGCTATCCAGCTGGCTTGCGGAACATCGGTGGTTCTACCCAGGTGCCCGCCCGTGCACGAAAATTGCCCGGAGGGGCACCTGGGGTCTTCCTCCACCAATGGAAGCTGGAAAGTCGCCATATGACCTTAGCTGTTGGTGCGACTATAAAATCCAATTCAATTCAATTCATTTATTTATACTTAATTGTTTTTATCTTAAAAATTTTGTTTCTCCATTTCTACACAACTGATAGTCCTAAAGCGGGTCATTCATGTCCCATGAACACATTTTCTAGTTATCTAATTTAAATATGAATATATACTTTTACTGGTGGATACAATTTGTTCATGTACTGTACATCACAATCCAAAATTTCTTTCAGTGTCCTATCTTAAGGAAATATATTGCTTTACAGTTATTGGCTAAAAGTAAAAGTTCCAATTGCAAGTGTTTAATGGGTAGCCATATTTTTACAGGTCAGTTGGTCTAAGCAGGAGCTTTGCTAGAGGTTTCCAGACCAGCAAATCTGCTATGGCTGCCCATGATTCTGAGTTCAGCGCCGCCAAAGACAGATTAAACTCGATGAAGGAGGATCCGGGCAATGAGGCAAAGCTGAAAATTTATGCTCTGTTCAAGCAAGTAGGTTTATACTCTGACATTGAATGGATTTTATTAGCTCTGAATCTTAATTATGGACAGGTTAGATCCATCATTTAACCACACAACTTGAATCTGAACCATTTAGTCATATTTTCCTTCATAAACAGGGGTCTATATTCGGGCCCCTTCCCCAAGCAAAATAAGACTCCCTTCTTTGGCTCAGAAAATTCCCCTAAACAAATAAAAGAAACTTTTTTTTTTTGCTAAACCTCATTTCACCCTCTGTCTTTCTCAACGTTGTTATGTTTGGGATACATTTATAGAAGACTATTTATCTAAAATGTACCTTTTCCGCATATTTGCACACCCAAATCTTCAATTTCTGCCTAATACACCGTTTCCCCTTTTTTTTTCCCCTTTACCTCTTCCCCGATTTCGGAATGAAATGTCATTGACAACTGTTGCAGCTAGTAGTGTTACTTTACTTGACAGCGTTAGATTATCAAGACTTAGATATTCAATGACAGTGTTAGATTATCAAGTCTTAGATATTCAATGACAGTGTTAGATTATCAAGACTTAGATATTCAATGACAGTGTTAGATTATCAAGACTTAGATATTCAATGACAGTGTTAGATTATCAAGACTTAGATATTCAATGACAGTGTTAGAGTATCAAGACTTAGATATTCAATGACAGTGTTAGATTATCAAGACTTAGATATTCAATGACAGTGTTAGATTATCAAGACTTAGATATTCAATGACAGTGTTAGATTATCAAGACTTAGATATTCAATGACAGTGTTAGATTATCAAGACTTAGGTGTTAGATTATCAAGACTTAGATATTCAATGACAGTGTTAGATTATCAAGACTTAGATATTCAATGACAGCGTTATATTATCAAGACTTAGATATTCAATGACAGTGTTAGATTATCAAGACTTAGATATTCAATGACAGTGTTAGATTATCAAGACTTAGATATTCAATGACAGTGTTAGATTATCAAGACTTAGATATTCAATGACAGCGTTAGATTATCAAGACTTAGATATTCAATGACAGCGTTAGATTATCAAGACTTAGATATTCAATGACAGTGTTAGATTATCAAGACTTAGATATTCAATGACAGCGTTAGATTTCAATGACAGTGTTAGATTATCAAGACTTAGATATTCAATGACAGTGTTAGATTATCAAGACTTAAGCACAACACAGGACGTTTGCAGATCCAGATGGTTTATTTATAGCACAGGTAATGTTTATGTAAGCACAAGAGTTAAAAAGTCAGTGTGCCTTTAAACGAAGCGTACGTTTCTAATCAGTTGTTTCTATTAATGGCTGGGTACATCCAGGGATTAAATGCAAATTTGACGGTAATATTATACACTAATACTTGACACAAAGTCTCTATCACCTTCTTTAAGATTAACAATAAGCATATTCTGACTTTAAATGGACTAGAAACAAAATAAGTATTACAGTATACCTTTATTTTTCCTGTATACAGGCAACGGTTGGTAAATGTAATGCACCCAAACCAGGCATGATGGACATCGTTGGCAAATATAAGTGGAATGCGTGGAACGATCTGGGGACCATGTCACAGGTATAAGATAATTAAAATTAATGCCAGTCTTATCATAGTACTGAAGCAACACGGTAGAACGTGTCAGTGACACCATTCACAATTTCAAACAATGGGATTGTAGAAAATGGTCTAGTGATGTCGGAGTCTCCAATTTGCTCCCAACTTGTTTCATTTAACGCATGTGTAAAAAGGAAAAATATGTTTAATTATGCATGTAACTTAGCTTAGCAGTCTCTGTGCATCTGACACGGTTATCTTCATTGTTATCAATATAATTTTAAAAAATGTCTTGTCAGATTTTTTTACAAATGTTATTTCTTTGTGCTGAAGGACGATGCTCAGAAGCAGTATATAGACTTGGTGAACACTCTGGCTGGGGCCGACCAAGCAGAGACTCCCTCAGTCCCTGCTGGAGATGGTCAGCAGTTCGAGACCCTGGCTATCACAAATGAAAATGGCATCTACAGCATAGTTCTCAACAGACCAAGCAAGAAAAATGCCATTAATTTCCAGGTAGGCTTGTTTTTGACACTTTCATTAGTACTGTCATGTGTCTTTGTTTCCTGATATCACGAGTTAAGAACCCTTAACTTACTTCTGCACATGTTCAGTTTGTTATTTGTGAACCAAATTATTGTATCATTTTGATAATGTGTAGCAGCAGTGACTTATCTCCCCTCATAACTCCCTTACTTATTTAAATATGAATCAGCAGAGAGTGCTGATAAAGCTTGAAGTGAGATAATTTACACAGCAGAGAGTGCTGATAATGCTTGAAGGGAGATAATTTACACAGCAGGGAGTGCTGATAAAGCTTGAAGGGAGATAATTTACACAGCAGGGAGTGCTGATAAAGCTTGAAGGGAGATAATTTACACAGCAGAGAGTGCTGATAATGCTTGAAGGGAGATAATTTACACAGCAGAGAGTGCTGATAATGCTTGAAGGGAGATAATTTACACAGCAGGGAGTGCTGATAAAGCTTGAAGTGAGATAATTTACACAGCAGAGAGTGCTGATAATGCTTGAAGGGAGATAATTTACACAGCAGGGAGTGCTGATAAAGCTTGAAGGGAGATTATTTACACAGCAGGGAGTGCTGATAAAGCTTGAAGGGAGATAATTTACACAGCAGGGAGTGCTGATAAAGCTTGAAGGGAGATAATTTACACAGCAGAGAGTGCTGATAAAGCTTGAAGGGAGATAATTTATACAGTAGAGAGTGCTTTAGAAGGGAGATAATTTACACAGCAGATAGTGATGATAAAGCTAGAAGTGAGATAATTAAATTCACAGTTTAAGTTAACTGATATCTCCAAATATTTAAAAAGTAAGATCTCCCAGAGTTTAATTTTGTGTTTTATTTCACTTAATCCACTTATTTCACCTTTGTTCGGGTGAGAGTCCTCACATATACGTCAACGGACATGTTGAAATTCTGAAGTTATTTCAAGCCACTCCAGAGAAAGGGAAATATACCAAGCCATCTTGGAACCTTCTCTACTCTCACAACCAAATAGATGTTTATGATTCTTCAGCGTGCTTAGCGGATAGACTCCGATACACGGGACTTCCAGTTTATGTCCCTGGATAGGCTTAGGGAAGTGTCTTGTCTAATGACACATTGAAGAACCCTAATGGCACCAGCGAGTCTTCGGATTCAGAGGCTACCATGCTATGCCTGTGCCAGCCATGCTCCATTGAAGGTTTTGCTCAATAATTTACTTCATTCGCAACATCTCGTACACTGCTTCGCAGCATTACTCGAATGTATATCAAAGGTCACCGTACTAGTAACGTCATACTAGCATGCCGCGCGTCAGATTCCCGCCAAAATCAAAGTTATCATTAACATTTTGCATTGTCATTTAGCCAATTGCTCCATCAATAATTATTTACGTGAAAGCAGTGATACAACCCTCACCTGCGTTGTAAAAAACAAACATGCAACGCAATTCATACATGTATCAAGACGTGTGGCTAACAGCCATATTGTATATATAGCAACAGCTTAGAACAGTGCACTATTTTTTGTGCCGTTGCCTTCCGGCTAACAGAATGTCAAGATTTTGACACACGAGGCGGGATCCCAAAGAATGACGGGATTGGCCGAGCTTTCACGATTGAATTTACTTGTATTGTTCTGGTATTATATATACAGTGTAATTTGTTGTACTTGTTCAGATGTATGAAGACCTGATCAGTGCTTTAAAAGATGCAGACGCTGACAGCTCGGTTGTCTTAGTAACAGTGACAGGTTAGTCTCAGTTAATCTTCTGTGTCCTTTAACTCTATGGAGGATTGATATAATGCTGGGAAAAGAGTTGGGTAGGAGGGGCAGAGCAAAAGCATCCCATTAAAATCTTAGAAAGTCATGATGTCATACTTTGTCTATACGTATGTCACACTTTCTTGTCTAGAGTACTCCTCCTAAAACCTTCCTGGACATATTTTACCGAGGCCATCCCTAAAAATACATTTGTTTGTTGTTTGCCGACTCAAGATTTTATAAGTGAGTAGGTAGGTATATTTTTTTGTTTTGTTTGAACACAGTAAAACCAACACATTTTTATGGTCGACCCGATACATGTTAGAAAGTATCAGTATGAAGTCTAATTGCTCATTTAGTCGGTCTGTTCCAGTCCATTGACTTTTGGTGGAATTAATGCCTTATTTCAGCTGATAGCTTACAGCGGGGACATTCGTGTCCACAGGCACATTTCTTGTTCTTTTAGTTTTCTGCCAATGTTTTATCTAAAAGCTGTGCCCCTCTACAAATCCTGAATTTGAGCTTTATGTCCAGTTATTCTTTAATAAAATTATACTGGCATGTGACAATTAACAAAATTTACTTCAGTAATTTACCCTTTCATGTGCTTTGACCATATTAAAAAAAATCCAGACAACTGGTAGCAACAATAGTAAACATTTTTAAAGTAAACCAATTTAATTTTAGTTTTCACATATTTCTGTATTGTTTGACTTTGAAACCAGGGTCAGGTGATTATTACTGCAGTGGCAATGATCTTGGAAACTTCATGAACATCCCTCCTGAAGGTGTGGGTGCCATGGCAAAACAGGGTGGAGTCATACTCGAGTAAGTAGTATAACTGTAACGGTAAAAAATTACACTTTATGAACATCCCTTCAGCATGTATGGTTGCCATGGTGACACAGGGTGGAGTGATATTAGAGTTAAGTTATTACTACCTCACCTACCATGCTTTAAATACTGTTTTTTACATAACTTAACATATTTTCAATTATATATAATAAATATTACAATAGTTTGAAGCAAATGCTCTAAATGCGTATTATTATATACCTACATTTACAGTCAAAACAGCGGTTCTTATTTGTACCACGTGATTGAACAATACTTAATGTTGTTATTGGACGTTGTACCGTCCCGAATTTTTATATTTTTTTTCATATTGGACGGTCCAAAACAAGATGGTGGATTTTTAAAAAATATCAGTAGAAATTTCAACGCTAAAAACCGAATATCGAATGAGTTCCGATAATCCGAGAAGTTGCGTATGAATTAAAACAACAACAAGCGTTAAAACAACAACAAAATGTTGCAACAAGAAGAGGTTGAAAAAATTGTATTTGTATTTGTTTAATTTATTATTTTCCTCTGTAAATTTAGGTATATAATAAAAAGGTTATTTAATAGCCAGAGGGCCATGCACTAGGTGTGTCATTATCGACGAAAGGCACACCACGGCCGTATATTTGCTATTTTATTACATACCTTACTATAAATGGAAAAGAAGAACAAGAACAAAACCGTATGATTTAAACATATAAGAAATCTAAGGTGCAACAATTGTTTTTTCAAATAAATGAATTAGGCATACTGTACGATATGTTAAATTAATAATAAATTACTTTAAAATCAGTTTTCTGCCTTGTCTGTTTTTAAAAACCACGTCTGTCACTAAAATGATTTCTTTCGACGTTTCAACGTTAATTTGAAAACAATATTTACCTGGCAGTGAAAACTGCAGTCGAGATTTCAAAGTCCCCTCCGACGTTCTATGCTAGCACTCCACTATGACGTTTTTGGTGCTTGATGTCGTTGACCTTATGTTGCTTGATGACGTCGCTGTCTTCGCATGCACAGTGTGCCAATTATGGAAGTTGAGAAAGGAGTGATAAACACCGGTTTTTCTATAAAACGTTACTGTTTATAGTAAGGCATGTAATAATTATAGTTAAAGATAACGTATTTGAAATGTAGATTGTCCTATCACAGCATTTGTGAATTAGGTTATGTTATTTGTAGTGGTACATGGTATAACCGGTATATTATGGTACAAGTTATGAATAATACATATTATATGCTCTGCCTGTACCGATACGCTCGGTATTTTTAGCAAAAGGCCGAGATCGGGCAATGAAAACATTTATTGTTGCAAAAAGTCGGAAACAATTTAACAAATGTTTATTAGCTCTTCTGATCAGAGATCAGCAGAGCTTATGCCGTGGTGCGGCGTCCGTCGTCTGTCTGTCCGTCCGTCCGTCTGTCCGTAAACTTTTATTTGTAGCGACTACTCCTCTGAAACTACTGGATGGATATTCATGAAACTTTACAGAAATGTTGCCCATGAAGTCTAGTTGATCCTAGCAAAAATTCATGTTGATGTGAAATCCAAGATGGCTGCCAAAGCTAAAAATAGATTTTTAAAATACAAGTTTGTAGCGACTACTTCTTGAAAACTATAAGTGATATTGATATGGGACTTTTTCTAAAATGATCAGCATGACATGATGTTGGTCGTTGTCAAAAATCGTTTTGATTCGACGTTAAACATGGCTGCCAGCGGCCATCTTTGTTTACATAGAGTTATATAGTAAAAACTTGTAGCGACTACTCCTCTGAATCTACTTGGCGGATTTTCATGAAACTTTACAGGAATGTTGCTCTTGATGTGTAATTGATCCTAGCAAAATTTCAGATCGGCCAGAAATTCAAGATGGCCGCCACAGCTAAAAATAGATTTTTAAAAAATAAGTTTGTAGCGACTACTTTTTGAAAACTATAAGTGGTATTGATATGGGACTTTTTCTAAAATGATCAGCATGACATGATGTTGGTCGTTGTCAAAAATCGTTTTGATTCGACGTTAAACATGGCTGCCAGCGGCCATCTTTGCTTACATAGAGTTATATAGTAAAAACTTGTAGCGACTACTCCTCTGAAACTACTTGACGGATGTTCATGAAACTTCACAGGAATGTTTCTCTTGATGTCTAGCAAAATTTCAGGCTGGCCGGAAATTCAAAATGGCCGCCACGGCTAAAAATAGATTTAAAATAAATACATTTGTAGCGACTACTTCTTGAAAACTGTAAGTGATATTGATATGGGACATTTTCTAAAATGATCAGCATGACATGATGTTGATCCTTGTCGAAATTTATTTTGATGCAACTTTAAACATGGCTGCTAGCGGCCATCTTTGTTTACATAGATTTATATAGTAACAACTTGTAGCGACTACTTCTCTGAAACTACTTGACACATTTTTATGAAACTTCACAGGAATGTTGCTCTTGATGTCTAATTGATCCCAGATTTTTTTTAGGTCGGCCGGAAATTCAAGATGGCCGCCATGGCTAAAAACAGATTTTTTAAAAAAAAGTTTGTAGCGACTACTTCTTGAAAACTGTGATATTGATATGGGACTTTTTCTGAAATGATCAGAATGACAAGATGTTGATCCTTGTCGAAAATTACTTTGATTCGACATTAAACATGGCTGCCAGTGACCATCTTTGTTTACCTAGAGTTATATAGTAAAAACTTCAACTTTTAGCGACTACTCCTCTGAAACTACTTGACATTTTTTTATGAAACTTCACAGGAATGCTGATCACCTAGCTATCAAAATCTATCAGTAGAGCTTCAAGGTCATTGACCTCTTGTTTTTAGATTAGTTATTTTAAGATCAGATTGGTTCTGTTTCTACTGCGATGTTGTGTAATTATAGCACTGGTTACCAATTGCTATCAAGTACAGCAGGCCCTGGAGCGCATAACTAAAACACCCTCACATGCTTTCATGGATAAAAAAAATAGTAACCTATGTTTGTTTACTTTTGTACATGTAATTGGATTTCTTAATTCCTTTAACTATTGACCGATACTGCTCTTCCCTAAATGGTGTGTAAATAATTAAGACAGATTGTCTTTTGCAATTATATCGATATATAATATATATATAATATATCGCATAACTCGAAACATGTCGCACTGTTTCTACTTTTTAGGTTAGAAAAACTGGTCGTATGGAGATCTAGTGAAAATAAAGGTCGACTGTACTCTTAATACTGCTGTTTAGTGTTGATTATAAGCAAGTACAATGAGTTAAGTTCACGTGTTCTAATGTCTAGGTTTAGCTTCCTAATACATGGAATCTTGTAACCTTGTTTGACGTATCTGCCATGATACTACACAAACATTATTGAAATCATATATCGCGATATAGTGTAGCCGTATCACAATATATCGTATGGTATTTCCAACAATACCCATCATTTTATTTACAGGAGGTTCGTCTCAGCTTTTATAGATTTCAAGAAGCCTCTGATAGGGCTGATCAACGGACCAGCAGTGGGAGTGTCCGTCACAATTCTCGGTCTGTTTGACGCTGTATATGCCAGTGATAGGGTACGTTTCCAATGATGATTTTAAAGGCCGGAGTTCACTTGTAGCAATATCCTGGTGGACAGCAATTATAGAATGTACATGCTGTAGTCAGTAGCAATTATAGAATGTACATGCTGTTGTCAGTAGCAATTATAGAATGTACATGCTGTTGTCAGTAGCAATTATAGAATGTACATGCTGTTGTCAGTAGCAATTATAGAATGTACATGCTGTTGTCAGTAGCAATTATAGAATGTACATGCTGTTGTCAGTAGCAATTATAGAATGTACATGCTGTTGTCAGTAGCAATTATAGAACGTACATGCTGTTGTCAGTGGTAACCTTTGTCTTGGAAAACATTTGAGAAGTATATAGTGTACATCTTAATTACGTTTTAGGGGCTTTCTTAGGCTCAACAGTAGAAAATTAAAAAATTCTCAAATAGTTTGAGTTGTAGTCTTGATATTTTGGGTTACAACTTCAGCGTGTTTCAGTTTGAATTGAGTCAAAACATTATGTGTTTTTGTATAGAAAAAGAACATTATTTTGATGGAGCAAACATTTTGCATTGAAAATTGTATTTATTAACTGATTTGAAAAATAATTAAAGGTACTTGAATTGCCTTCAGCATTCATTTTCTGATATATAACTTACTTGGGTACTCTTTAAATTTTGCATGAAAATGTCATAATACCTTTGGCTGAAAATACTCCCCAAACAAGAAGGTGAGGCTGATAATGACAACCCCTAACCAAAAGAAGTGTTACCTATCAGCTGTCCTTAAAAAGCTGCATTTCATAAAATTGTAAGAAAAACTTAATTCCTTAGGAAAATTTAGTATCATATTGGCCCTTTCTCACAACCCTGGAGCTAAGATGCCACTAAAAAAATGAAATGTGATTATTTCAGGCCTCGTTCCACACTCCATTCTCCCAACTGGGGCAGTCACCCGAGGGCTGCTCGTCCTTTCTGTTCCCCAAACTCATGGGCACTGCCAAAGCCAGCGAGCTGCTTCTGTTCAACAAGAAGATCTCCGCCGCGGAGGCATTCAACCGTAACCTTATTACAGAGGTGATACCAGATGGTTCATTTGCCAAAGAAACTAGTGCCAAAGTTGAAGCATTTGCCAAGTTGCCAAAGGAGGTATGACAATATGTGTTAAAATGTAGCATTAAAAACAAATTTAGATTTAACGACTAGTGATAATTAATTGAAACTTTTTACCTAAATCAGTGATCAGCAGAGCCTATGTCATGTCACTTTGTCCAGCATCTTTGACAATGACAGTTTATCTTCTGAGTGCCTCTTAGCTTATGATGTGATCTGGGCAGAATTTCATGAAACATTACGGCTGGGCTTCCGTTAACAGGCGTACGTACGGCCATAAACTACGGCCAAAAATCGTAGTTTTAGGCCGAAAATTAAGATCAAAGACATACACTATTTTTTCTGCAGAATCCAAGATGGTCTCAATTGCTAAAATTATACTTAAAAATGGTGTTGCAAAAGTGGACATGTTGTTTTAGGAAATGAATTAATTGTTACTGCAACATTAGTTTACCTTAATATGCCCTACCAACTTGAAAATTCTTCATCAATTATTAACATTCATGGATTCAATGAGTCCCCAGAAATTGCCGGATGTTTATAATGGAATGGTCGTAATTCAAAGAAAGATCAATCATATGTATTGGGTTAAGGGTTAATTGAAAACTGCTTGAAATACTCCTGTTACTCATGTTGCAGTTTCTCCTAATTTTATATATGCAAGACTAGGTCACATAATGATTTATACTTTGTTCGATTTTATTAAATTGTTTAAGCTGATAAAACTCTTTAATTCAGAGTTTGAAGGAATCAAAGGTTTTGATTCGTCATGCGGAGAGAGAGAAATTACACAGCGTAAACAAAGAAGAGTGCCGAGTTCTAGTGGAGAGATGGCAGTCCAACGAGTGCATGAATGCGATCATGAACTTCTTCCAACAGAAAACCTCCAAGTTGTAGTGTTGTGCAGCATTATTTATTATACAGAATTATTACAGAATTATTAAATTTATTATACCCGCCGCAAAGGAAGTTTAGTGGGGGTAGGGATCATCCTCCGCAAATTTGGTGGAGAGGTATACTGGATTCTGTCTGTCCATTCATCAATGTCACTGGACGCAATCAACCTTTCCGTATATCAAATGCTGTTGTTACACGAAGCAGGGCCCTGTTTTATTAAACATCTTGCGATAAGTCTCAAATTTTAAAATCGTTCACTTTTTTCACCTAAGCATTCAATGTAGACAATTATGTGTGCACGTAGTGTAGAAATATCACATGTATAAGAAAATGAAATAAAATCACGTTTATTTGAAAAGTGTAATTTATAGTGAACCATTTAAGAAATTGATTGAAGTTGTTTCATAAAACGGGGCCCAGGTCAATTTAGATTGTCAGCGTCTTCAGGGCTTTAATTCTGGAGTTATTGCCCTTGACAGATAGGTGAAAAGTTTGTGAAACCTAAGTTTTACACTTTGGAAAAAGTGTTCTTATGACAGGCACAGCACCTTTTTCAGCATCATCAGGTCATGAGTCCAGAAAAGCTTGGTTTACTTTAATACAAATTTTATTTACAACAGTGTTATGTTAAAATGTAGGTCAACTTGTTTAGGGTCATCAAGACACTATCGTCAAAAGGTAATGATTGCTCTTGACTGAAAATAGTTTTTTCTGCTCAATAACCAAAGTACTTAAAATCTTAATTGTAAATATTTGAGTATATATTCCACTCTGGTAATAACCTGGGTCTGTATTCATAAAGTTTCTTAGCAATATCTTAAGTCAAATTTTATTAATTTCTAAACCTGATTTTCTATCGTTTAAAGACATTTTTATCATGTTTTTATACTGTTTAATAATGCTATGGTTTAATAAAACCCACAGCTAAACATTTATCTTAAAACAGATGCCCCCGTGTGGTTCTCGGGGGGCCCCGTTTGGTCATGGGGCAAAGAATAGGGCCACTGCAGATCCCTTTGGAGGGATAGGCAGAGGGGTAGAATCCCCCCAAATTCATGTTCATTTTATCATTTTTTGTTCATGTTCATTAAAGGTCTTCATCATGATCCCTGCATTGTTTCAGGTGCTATCTCGCTCGCATCAAAAGAGCAGTGGCAGAAAAACAATAACGTGGCTCCAGCGTAAATGGAGTTTCTACGACAGAATTTGCAGCAACTCTGCAGTTCAGGGTGAGAAGGTTCTAGGCCCATTTTCCATATTTTATCTCGATGTACATGGAAGATGGGCCTGGCATGTTCATGCCTTAGGCGCCATATAACCTTTTCATGTGTTGGTGCGCCTTAAAACCCCAATTCAATTAAAACAGATGCTCTGTAGCGTCACTGTGAGGTTAATAAGGATATTTAAAAGTATGCAAAATTCTAAAATTTTGACTTCAGTTATATTTTCTGCTTACGTTCCTCTATGAATAGAGGCCCAGATCACCTATAATGAAACACTGCTTGTATCTAACTAACCCGGCCAAACACCCGTTTGTCCTTAATTGTTTATCTGATATTGTGAAATTGGCTTTAATGACATTATATTTTTCTATAAAATGTTACGGAGGGTGATGACAGTTCTAGTTTGTACAGTATTTGAAATGTATTGATTTAAAATTCAAAGCGATTTGTGATATTAAATTTAAAAGCAAGTATGTGGTATAGTCTCAAATTCTTTATTGGCCATTTTTAGCTTGACTATTCAAAGAACAGGTAGAGCTATTATAATACCTGTTCATCTGTGTCGCTGTCTGTACCCCATCTGGTTAACCTTTGTAGGTAAGTCTTCTACAACTATACGTTTCAATGTCAGGAAACTTTACAGATATGTGTGCATGATTTACTAAGGTTCCATAACTCGGGGTTGTATTTTAACACAATTACCTGCCCTTACCTTAGTATAAATGAAATGTAAGCTTGAATCATTACAACGATCCGTTGCAGTTATATGAAACTTCACAGATATGTTAACGACAAATACATCTCGACAACACCAAGTTAAAAATTGTCTGTCCTTCTCTTAGCCAATATTTACAAAGTTCTCAAAACTTCAGTTGTAATTTTAAAAAAGTGTCTGCCCTTAGCTAAATATTAATGATTAACCTTTTGTATGTAAGCTGGTTATGTTGCAATTTTATGAAACTTCGCAGGCATAAGTGCAACAAAAAGATTACAGGTCACAATTTGTGTATTGTGTTTACAAAATTGTATCCCTTTGGATGTTAATATTCACTTTATTGTATTATGGCAGTTTTTGTCTCGCCTTTTCGAAGAAAAAAAGAGACAGGTGTTACTTTTCCGGCTGCGGCGGCGTCAACATTCAAGTTTTGCATTTAGGTCATTTTTTCACAAACTGTATACACTAGACCTTTCAAACTTTGCTTATAGTTGTATCTTGGTTGGTACATGGCAACGTGACAAAGCAAATGTGGAAGAGACCTTGACCCTCTAAGCAAAGGGCAGATAACCTAATAATTTTTACGTTCATCTTTTGCATTGTCAATTTCTCGCAAACTGTATGCACTATACCTTTCAAACTTTGCTTATAGTTGTATCTTGGGTGGTATATTGCAATGTGACAAAGCAAATGTGGAAGAGACCTTGACCCTCCAAGCAAAGGGCATATAACCTAATAATTTTTACCATCAACTTTTGTGTTGTCAATTTCTCGCAAAATGTATGCACTACAACTTTCAAACTTTGCTTATAGTTGTATCTTGGGTGGTACATCGCAAAGTGATAAAGAAAATGTGGATGTGACCTTGACCCACCATGCAAAGGGCAGATAACCTTATAATTTTTACCCTCAACTTTTACGTTTAGGTCACTTTTTCACAAACTGTATGCACTAGTCCTTTCAAACTTTGCTTATAGTTGTATCTTGAATGGTACATTGCAATGTGACAAATCAAATGTGGATATGAACTTGACCCTCCAAGCAAAGTGCAGATAACCTAATATTTTTTACCTTCAACATTTGCGGTTAGGTCACTTTGTCACAAACTTTATGCATTAGACCTTTCAAACTTTGTTTATAGTTGTATCTTTGGTTGTACACCGCAATGTTACAAAGAAAATTTGGACGTGACCTTGACCCTCCAAACAAAGGGCAGATAACCTTATAATTTTTACCTTCAACTTCTGCGTTTCACAATCTGTATGTGGTTGCCGGGGTAGAATACAACCACTGCAAACACACCATCACATGCAGAGGGGTAGGATCCCCCATCCCCACATTCATTTTGTCATTTTTAGCTCTACTGGTCGAAGACCAACAGAGCTTATGGGATGAGTTGTCCGTTGTCTGTCCGTTAACTTTTTCTCAGTAAGACGATAGGCCCTTCAATTTTTATCCAATCTTTACCAAACTTTACCACATTGTTACTATCAATGAAAGCTCAGACAAGTTGGAAAACCAGCCAAATCGGACCAGTAACAGTGGAGTTATGGCCCTTGATTTAGTTAAAAATGCTATATTATGCCTCAAGACGATAGGTAGGGCGTTCATTTTTTATCCGATCTTTACCGATCTTTACCAGATTGTTAATGTCAATGATAGCTCGGACAAGTTCGAATACAAGCCAGGTCGGACCAGTAACAGCGGAGTTATGGCCCTTGATTTTGTTAAAAATGCTATAATTTGCCTCGTCATACGATAGGGCCTTCATTTTGAATCTGATCTTTGCCAAACTACCAGATTTTATGACTTTCTTTTTCTTTTATTTGTTTTCATTTTTTTTAAATTTTTATTTTTTTTAAAAATTTTGAATTTGTTTTTTTAAACAAAAAAAACTATATTTTTTTTTTTTTGAATTTCTTTTTGAATTTTTTGATTTTTTTTTTAGCTCTATGTTGGACCAGTCGGATCAGTAACAGAGGAGTTATGGCTCTTGATTTAGTTAAAAATGCTATATTTTTCCTCGTTAATACGGTAGGGCCTTCACTTTTCATCTGATCTTTTACCAAACTTTACCAGATTCTTTAGTTATGGCCCTTGATTTACTCAAAAAGCTGTTTTTTGCCCGAAACTTTCAAAAAAAACGTAAATGCAGTCACTCGCTTCATTGATGTTATAAGAGCCATGTTAGCCAGCAAGCAGAGCCACAGGGCCCTCTTGGGCCTCTTGTCATATCTAATCTTTACCAAACTTATCAGATTGCTTGATATCAATGATAAGCTCGGACAAAGTTCGATCAAACCAGCCAGATCGGACTAGGTAACAGCAGAGTAAGTGGCCCTTGATTTAGTTAAAAATGCTATATTTTGCCCTCGTTTAGACAATAGGGCTTTCATTTTTCGTCTGAATCTTTACTAAACCTTTAACAGATTTTTAATATCAATAAAAGCTCAGACGAAGCTCATAAAACCAGCCAGATCGGACCAGTAACAGCGGAAGTTACGGCCCTTGATTGAGTTAAAAAATGCTATATTTTGTCCTCGTTAAGATGATAGGGGCCTTCATTGTTCATCTCGATCTTTACCAAACTTTATCAGATTGTTAATATCGTTGAAAGCTCGAACAAGTCGAAAACCAGCCATATTGGACCAGTACCAGCGAAGTTATGGCCCTTGATTTTAGTTCAAAAATGCTATATTTTGCTCTCTCTTAAGACACGATAGGGGCTTCATTGTTCATCCAATCTTTACCAAACCTTTATCAGATTGTTAATGTCAATGAAAGCTTGGTCAAGTTTGAACAACCTAAGCCAGTTCGGACCAGTAACATCGCGGAGTATACGGCCTAGGATTTGTTAAAAATGCTATAATTTGCCTCTTCATACGACTAGAGCCTTCATTTTGCATCTGAATCTTTGCCAAACTATTTACCATATTTTATGACTTCCTTTTGTTCTTTTTCTTACTATTATGTTAGTTTTATTATTGTTAAATAAGCAAGATTGTAGTCGACTACTTCTTGAAAACCTCTAAGTAGATATTGATATGGGACTTTTTCTAAAATGATCAGCATGACATGATGTTGGTCCTTGTCGAACAATCGTTTATGATTCGACGTTAAAACATGGCTACCAGCGGCCATGCTTTTGCTTACATAAGAGTTAATTATGTAAAAACTTGTAGCGCCTACTCCTCTGAAACTACTGATTGTACATGGAGGATGAGCCTGGCATGTTCATGCCTGTTAGGCAGCCATATAACCTTTCATGTGTTGAAGTGCACCTCTAAAACCCAATTCAATTCAATGCAATTCACGAACTGTATGCACTCAGACCTTCTCAAACTTTGGCTTATAGGTTGTATCCTGAGTTGTACATTGCACAACATTACAAAGCAAATGTGGAGAGTGACCTTGACCCACACTCAAGCAAAGGGACAGTATAACTTAATAATTTTTGATCTTCAACATTTCGCGTTTAGGTCACTTTCTCACAAACCTTTATGTCTATTAGACCTTTCAATACTTCGCTTAAGTTGTTTCTTGGTTAGTACATCACTAACACATGTCAAAAAAGCAAATGTGAAGTGACCTTCACGCATCCAAGCATAAAGGGCAGATAACTTTAATTGTTACATTTACATCTACTTTTCTTATGATCTATAAATATGCACTAGATGCTTTAAACCTAGTTTAATAGGTTTTTTCTTTGCAAGACAAAACATTCTATTCTTGACAGTTGTGTCTTGGGTAGTGCATCTTTTTGGATGCTATGGATTATCACTATGACTGACCTAATTTTTGGAGCTGATGATTTTTTATTGATTTTTTTTTTATAGAATGGCATTTTGTTTTAAACATATGCTATGGTTCTGATAAAACAGTCTTATTAAATAATTTTAGAATTATTTTATTATTGGAATTTTGTGTTTCTGCATTTCAAGAACCTCATTACTCAATTTCAAGTAAAACCTCAATGTAGTTCTAAGAATGTAATGAATTTAAATTAACTTAACTGGTTTTCATTGATCCAATTTTTATCACTGAACCAATCAGAAGCTTCATTTATATTTTCTTTTGGTTGTTCTATCACTTTTCTGTATTATGTGACATACACACTTGAAACCATGAATCACAAAATTCTAAATGAATTAATAGACTTGTTTTAAATGTCATCGTCAGCAAACTGTAGAAACTCCATTGTTTTTAGTTATTAAAATGTTTTACAAACTTTCGGTCAAGCTAGTCTATTTATCTTTTGTTTTTAAGTCCCGTGCCCCATTAGGCGAGACTATGTGATCCGTGGATTTCTTGTTTAAAGAAAACCTCAGATATTGGTAGTCAAACCATTGCTGTACTCCAGACAGCTTGTGTCTATTAAGTACAACATTGTGCATTGTTTCAAGTACAGTCGTATCATTACGTTTGTGTTAACTAGGTTTTTGTACTCCAGCAGTAAATCAACATCTCTGGTCAGTACAGGGTATGGATAATATCAAGTATGCATCAAGTTTTGAATGAGAATTTTATTTTATGCCTCAACTAGAGTAGCATACCTAAAACCATTTAAACACTGCATCAATTGGGTGTTTTCACCATTTCCTACCAGACACTCCTTCGCCCAAAAATAAATTGCCTGTAGATTCACATAATCATTGCAGAGTACCTTATTGTAATAACTGTTTGCATCAACAAGTGAGATTGGTTTATTCAAGTTTCTGTCAACAGGTGAGAGTTGGTTAACTACAGTATACATCAACAGATCAATGCTAGCTGCCATTATATGGTAGGTATCTGATACGCATCAACATTGTGTATGGTTGGTATCTGATACCGCATCAACATTGTGTATGGTTGGTATCTGACTACGCATCGACAGTTGTGTATGGTTGGTATTCTATACACAATCAACATTATGTAGTGGATGTTATCCGATATGCATCAACATTGTGTATGGTTGGTATTCTATACACATCAGCATTATGTATGGTTGTTATACGATATGCATCAAAATTGTGTATGGTTGTTATACCGGTACGCATCAACATTGTGTATGGTTGGTATCTGATATGCTCAACATTGTGTATAGTGGTATCCGATATGCATCAACATTGCATCAACATTGTTCTTGTGGGTAAGTATTCGATACGGTTAATATCCAGTATGCATCAACATTGTGTGTGGGTTATCTCCAGTATGCACCAACATTGTGTATGGATTAACTCCAGTATGCACCAA